>APFE031744171.1:7883-64537 GCA_000404065.3 Pinus taeda | reverse complement strand
AAATTATGGAAACCAAGAAGCATACCCCTCACAACTATAAATATGGAAGTGTTGTTTCTCCTAGCCTTCCACAACCTATAAGGGTTACACCACAACAATTGGAAGAAAAAAGAGAAAAAGGGCTTTGTTACAATTGTAATAGAAAATGCACTAAAGGTGATAAATGTGCTAAGAATAAATTATTTTACATAGAATATGAAGAGGAGGAAGAAAAGGAACAAGAAACATCAAAAGAAGAGGATATACGCCAGGACCCCACCCCAGAGAAAGAAGAAATGAATCAGACCATATCTTGTAAAACATTGGCAAGAATTACCATTCCTCAAACTCTTAAGATAGAAGGACATATCAAGAAGAAAAAGGTGCAAGAAGTGAAAGATCACATTGAGAAAGAAGAAATGAATCCAACCATATATTTTAATTCATTGGTCGAAATTAGCACTCCTCAAACTATCAAGAAGGAAGGACATATCAAGAAGAAAAATGTTCAATAAGTGAAAGATCACATCGAGCATCAAGAAATGAATCTGACCATATATTGTAAAGGATTGCAAGAAATTACCACTCCTCAAACTCTAGAGATAGAAGGACATATCAAGAATAAAAAATTTCAAGCCGTGAAAGATCACATCGAGCATCAACAACAAGTTCTCCAACTTTTAAAGGATAACACCACGTTAGTGGAAAATCAAACAAAATAACAGGTAGATTAACATCATAGTGAAAAATGTTTTGATGGAGGTGATTGGATATTTTTACTACTACATCTCAAGCAAGCTATTTATGAGAACGAAATGTTGGCAATACTACATGCACTTAAAAAATGGAGACCTTATCGAATGGGAAGACTCTTCAAGGATGAGGATGTGGAAGCATTGTTTTGTGCTATTTCTATTATCCAACTAGATTGGATAAACGAAGCAAGGGATGAATGGAAGGAGGATGGAGAAGTATGGCCACTTATTGAAAAGTTGTAAAAGATCCCAATTCAAACAATATTGCCAGAAATTGAAGAGGAAGGAAAAATCATATTGGAACCTGGAGCAGTCACAAGAAAAAGAACCTGACAACTACAAAATCAATCAATTTTAGAGTATCTCATCATGTGGAAGAACTTACCTGCTGAAGATTCCACATGGGAGGACAAGAATTTTATACAAAAGCATCAAGAACTACTCAAGCATTGAGGACAATGCTTTTTGAAGGAGATGGGCATGTTAGGCCCCTATACTACTAGTGTAACCCCTTATTGTTATTAGCACAACCCACTTATTATATTGATGTACCCATGTAGTGCCCATATTGTTACTATTGTGCCCCATAGAAGCCCACTATTGTTATTATTGTGCCCTTACATTATTATTGTTATGTCAGCTCTGATTACGTTATGACCCTTAGACTCCTATATATAGAAAGGAGGTCTTTTCATTTGTATCATTGAATAATTTTTCATTTGTGTAATGTAAAGGAGGTTGCCCCCTCGAAGAGGCTGAGTTCTAAGGAATTGATCTCTCTTTTCTATCTTTTATTGAGCTGGTTTCATAACAATGCACAAAACCAAAACACAAAGAGAAATAATGCTACCAATTAGCTTGTATGAAATTACCACACTGTAGAGGCTATATTTTATTAATTTGGAATAAAATCCATTATATGCCTCCATGAAAAATCCCTTATAGAATCTGATATGCATTACAGACGTGCAATACCATGACACTATAAAGTTATGATTGAAGAGATTTAGTTTCTCCCTGTCGTGATAAACAATGAAACCCAAATACGTTATAATGACAACTACAAATCAAAATTAACTTTCTATATAGTATAGATCACAAGTCAACCAATGTAGCATAAAATAACCAAATGTAGAAAATTTTGAGTATTAATATAAATTTGTTGCGACTAATTACTATGCTTACATCAGAGAGAAGGTGTAGGACAATACATAGAAGAAAGGAAAACCCCTATTTTCATATCGAGTGGAATATGAATTCCCTGAAACATGTTGATCAATGACTAAGAAAAGAGCATACAAAAATGGGAATCTAACCTAAGCTAATTCTAGCACCAAACCAGAATCTCAAAACTTAAAAGAAAAACTTATAAATGACTTTGACAATTTTCTAGTCTGTGTTATATACCTACTCCAAAGGATGACTTATAAAATAGGTACAATTCAAACATAAATTGAATTTTTCTAAAGATAAACCAAAATAAAAGTAAAAACACAGGTACCTATGTTCTAGGTCAATCCTCTACTCTATGGTATTTGTGTATCTCTTAAATCTTCAATCTCACCCAAACCTGTTCTGCAATCCACCCCTGCTTAACTATTTTCCTAAAAGCATATAAAATAAATACACAAGAACTAAAATATAGGTAGAAATTCATTTTACGTGGTGGAGATCTAGATAAAAATATATGTTGATTTGTAAGCAAAAGGGAAGAGGAAAATAAACTGTTTAAATATCAAATTGAGATAGAATTAATGAGCTCTATGATGTTGAATTTCGGTTATAGGGAAGCGAGAAGAGATGAATATTTTCTAAGTAAAATATTTTGATCTCCATTTCCTATGTTATTATCAATATTTCACAAGAGTTATTATCCTTGCATATATATATGTGTGTGTGTGTGTGTGTGTGTGTGTGTGTGTGTGTGTATGTATGTATATGTATATAAATAACTAGTAAACTAAGTGGAAGACATTTGCCTAGTAATATATCCATACAACTACTAAATGAAAATATGAAATTTAATAAATGAATGTATGTTTAGTAAAAGTCGAAATAATATAAAATTATACCACATAAATTGATCCAAAAGAATCCCAACCTAAACTATAGATATAAAAAGAACAATAGAGGCAGTTATTATAACATCCTCTTGAACTTTGGGAATTTCTTGGTCACTTAACACAATGTAGTTCAACTGCACAGTAACCAAAGTTAAATAAGTAGGATTTTTGGTGACGAAGTGAATGGTAAAATAAAAATTCAACATTAATTTTCATAATGACAAGAAAAACATTTCAACATGCTTTCTGGAAATTAGGTTGGGCATACAATCTTGAAAACTTATCTTAGTTGATGATCTTACTTTATTAGGATTCGTAAATTTTTCAAAACATTTTCAATTTGAAACAGAATATATATTTTTTTGTTACAAACAAGTAAAATAAGCTGGAAGGAAACGACATCTTAATGGATGATGAGAGAGTGTCAGCATAGAAATACTAAGTTGAGGAAAAGACCTAGAGGATTAATATTTAATCAAAACTAGGATACAGTAACTTGGTGGAATAGTTAATAAATTAATTGATTATTGATAATAATAATAACAATATATGGTTAAAGGTCCATGGGGTCTTGGATAGACAGTGATCAGGTGCTCTATTTTTTTTTTAAGTAAAGACTAATTCTATTAATAAAAGTAGAAATATAGTTACAATGCGGTCGAGACCTCAGAGGAGGTTCAGGACGGTCCAGCAGGACAAACAAATAGTCCCAAAATTGGGATTTACCAGATATAAAAGCCCAGGGCTGTATAGAGAAAACAGGCCAGAGTGATAGATCATAGAAAAAGACGGAGTATAAACTGTGACCATACTAACTGAACTGCCCGGATATTCATGAGCAAAATTACAGAGCCAAAAACTTAAAACTATAACATAGCTACATGCTTGATGCAGAAAGACATTGAAAGAAGCCATATAGGCATAACAAAAAGGAGTGAAGAACAGAGAGAGGACCAAAGAAGCAGCCATAACCCAGAAGTCTTCAAACAATAGAATCATGTTCCAGAATCTCCTCCTCCACAGGGCAAGGATAACCCATCCACGTGTCATCCACATTATTCTTAAGAGCTGAGTCGTTGCCGTCTGGAGGAGCTGCCAACTGTTGCATGCTATTCGAGCCATCTGCCAGTCGAGTAGAGCTTGGGACACTTTGTTGATTGCCATCTAGAGGCTTGGAGATGTCATTGACATTTCCTTCAGCCTGCAAATCTTCACAATTGAACCCGAAACACACATCTACCCCCTGCTGCGCACTACCTCCTGGAGAATGAGTTGAAGGGGTGTTCAAAGCAATAGTAGGCAGAGCTTCTTCCTTTGAGAAGATTACTATAATGCTGGCCGAGAGAACAGGTTCATTGAGGCGGCAGTGAAACGTGAAATGAGTGGTTTGAAAGGAATTGTGCGGGATAGGCTTGCTGGTTTCTGAGGTAGGTGAAGTCGAAGCTAGAGGGATGACAGGCAGAGGAGCAGGTTGAGAGCACCCTTGGCCTCCACGCCTGCTACCTCGGTGATAGCTAGCTCGACGACGCACCATGGGAAAGTAATAGCATAGCTGGGAGGGGAAGAAGAGCAGGGAACAAAGCAGATTCCGATGTGAGGGTGCTTGCAACGCTTGAAGAACCCGATCTGTAGCGCCACCTTCGTAGCACCACAACAATGCAAAACCGGAGGTAGATGCATAGGGGGAGGCCAGGGGTAGATATTGACAGGGAGAGCCAAGGCAGCCATTAACTGAGAACCAGGTGAAAAGTCTCGAACCCACTGTACATTCAATTCCGCGTGAGAGATGATCTGCCAGGATTTAACATGAACCGTTTCCATCTACGGGAGGGCCTAGGAAGGTGTGCTGTTCTGCCACCTGCTGTACCAGCTGCTGCCAAGATACAAAGCATTCATAAATTGAAATTTAATGCACCCACATCCGGGTGTGATCATGTGCTCTATTAAGGCACTACTTGATGTGAATTAAGTGGTTCAATTCCCTGGCCTCATTGGAGTGATGAATTGAACGTAATGATTATGTAGTCGTGTCAAGATTACAAAAAAAACAATAAATGGTTAAATATATTGATGAAAACTTAAGAACGAGCACATATTCCTCTTAAATATAGATCTATCAAGTACTCAGAACAAACCAAATCTCTTGAGATGAGAACCTTTCCTCAATTTTTAAACTCAAAAATGGGTTTGAATCTTGAGAAACTTGATTCCTATTAGTACTTCGTAAATCAAGAGTTTAGTTGGAATAAAGTTGCAAAATCATAGTTGTAGGAATAGTTTCTCCTGATTCTTTAATGGAATGTAGAAGTTTCACCTTTTTGATAGAGGCTTCCATGATCTAGTCCCTGTGAACTTACAACCTTAGGGTTGATTTTTACAATATAAAACAATAGAAAATATTTCGCTTTTTTTCAAATATAATTAAAAAGGAAATCCAAGAGAAAATATACCCAATGCTTTCCAACACGTTTTAGCCCTATAACGAAATATTATCTTGCATAAACCAAAAATGAAATTCACTTTATGATATTGCTAATTACAACAATAAATATTCCATAATATCCTTCAATATCAATATCACTACTCTTAACAATTGCAAGCTTAACTTACGTCACTTCAGTGAGAAATAAAGTGTTGGAAATTACCAAACCAAAACGACGTTGATAACTGAAAGTGCAATATCACCAAGATAATTTGGACAATTGAAAACATTAGATCCATATATAATAATATAATATAATATATATATATATTATAATATATAATATATTATATAATATAATATATATATATATATAATATATATAATATATATAATATAATAATATATATAGTCGAAGTACATATTGTCAGCCTTAAATACATTGATTGAACCCTCTAATCTCTCCAAAACACTAGCCAAGGAACAACATGAGAATCCTAGCTCCATGAAGTATCTTTCACAAGCTAGTATTATCATAAGAAGATCTCCCTAGACCCAACCAACATGTCTTCTCTTTCCTCTTCTTCTCAAATAAGTAAAATTCTATGGTTTTTCATTAAACCGTAACTCATTTCATCCTTAAGGTAGAAACCCTAACCCTAGATGTGAAGAATCCACAATAAACCCTAGCACTCTAAGAGAAGAGAGATAAAGTACAGCAAAGAATGAACAAGAGAGAGACTAAAGCACTCTTCTCCTAACGTATCTAAAAACAAGATGACGATGATAGAAATGAAAGGACTCTCTCCTTAATCTATATATATGAGAGGTAAGGGAGGTGAAAAATATGAAAATGGGCTTAAACCCTTACAGGAAAACTACTACAAATAAGCAGTCCCACACATGTGAAGTAAGTTACAAATGTCAAGTTCCAAGGTGACAATTATCCTCAAGTAATGTTTGAAGGAATGGGTACTCCTTGTATAAAATTGCAATACTCCAACATCTTCCTTCTATCCATTTGCATTCCATAGACCAGAGCTAGGAAAAGAATTATGGAAGATGTTGGAGAAATCAAGAGTTTTTGGATAGAAGGAAGAGAGAATATCCTGTTGGTCGCTTACAACCAAATTTGAAAAGTGTAAATAGACTAAGGCATTAGTCTTAGGTATGTAGAAACATTTTTTCTTGTTTAATAGATTTATAGATTTATCATAACATGATCCTTTGATTTTTTCATGTACATTCCATGTAGACGAGATTTTCTTTGAAGAAATCATTTCATAATAGTTGGTTTGACTGGCCAACATTTGGAACTATAAGCTAGAAACAAAATTGCAATAGTCATAGAACCACAACTCCTTCCATATCTTGATCTGCCTAATATCAATGTGTGCATCAGAATACTAAAAAAATCCTTAAACAACAACCTCCTCAACTTTCAAACTCCACAAATGGTCCCTCAATACCACCTACAATTATGTTGTCATACTCTAGAGAAAAAAGTCAAGGTTTGATTACATTTACAAGTGAACCTCTTCCTTGGGGAGTATTCCATACAAAACCCAATCAAGATTCTATTGAAGGGATGTTTCCTTCCTAAACTCCTATTGTTGGTGACATGTTCATGATAGTAAATTTATGGCAAACCTAGTAAGTGTTGTTCCTTCTAGGCTATTATATGATCAATCCCATGGGATATGCTCTTGGAAACAACATCCTACTAAGCATTTTAATGGTCCATTTGGAAAAACTCTGCACACATAAACTATCTCAAGGTGTCAACATGATCCATATGGAGCAATTCAAGCAAGGATGCCTTCTTCTAGGCCATCATTCCCAGAATCTACCGAAGGTGTTCACCAATCCCAACCCTTGTTGTTGGTGCAACTATTTTTAGTGGTAGCTAGATCAATTCCAACCTCATGAGTTTCCCTTTCAGGAAAATTCATTCTTCTTTTATGGGAGAAATAAGAAAATATGCTTGCATTCCTCCTAGCTTGCCCAAAATAACTTGGACTAGAAAACACTCCGACTAAGTAGTTAGAGGACCTCAAGCACCATCATTGGATACAAATCACATGGATGTCAACCTTATGCTATTTAATCACGTGAAAACTTGGGTTGAAGTTCTAGTTACACAAAATAAAGGATTGTATGTCAGTATTAGAGTGAATATTTGCAACACTGGATCTCTTCTTGAACAAAATATTCTTCCATGTCCCATGCCATGGGGATAGTTTGCACCTATATTTTAGGGGCATCCAAATTAAAAATTTCAAAGTTCCATTAATATAGATAATGTGAGTGTTCATTTTTCTCATTGTTATGCAACCAACTCACAAAATAGAAGAAAATATAGATCAATGGCCTAAAAGTTATCCTCTTCGAGAGGGAAACCTCCTTTACATTACATAAATGAAAAATTCTTGTATGATACAAATGAAAATACCATATATTTATATATAGGAGTTTAAGGGGTCACAATATAATCAAAACCTACATAAAAATAATAATGTCAAGGTACAACAATAACAATAATGGGCTTCTATGGGGCACAAGAATAAAAATATGGGGACTACATGGGAAGAACAATAACAATAAGGGGGCTACACTAAAAATAACAATAAAGAGGCTACACTAGTATTACACGGACCTAACATGCCCGTCTCCTTCAAAAATGGGTTATCCTCAACACTTGAGTAGTTATGGATGCTTTTATATGAAATTCTCATCCTCCCATGTAGAATCTTCAGCGGGCATGTTCTTCCACTTAAGGAGATACTTAGAAATTGATTGATTCCGTAACTGTTAGGTTCTTGTTTCTATGACTTCTTCAAGTGGAAATATTGTTTTTCCTTATTCATCAAGTTCTAGAAACACTGTTTCAATTTGAAGCTTATCACTGATAACCTTCTTTAAGCATGAAACATGGGAAATTGGGTGTACTCAAGAAGATGCAGGAAGCTCCAATTTGTATGCCATAGTACCAATATTTTGCAACACCTGTAAGAAGTGTAGTACTTGGGTGATAATTTATTATACTTCGTAGATTTCTTGGGAGACATTTTTTTGTATGGTTGTATCCATAAAAATACCTAGTCACCTACATCAAACTTCTTTCATTGTGATGTTCATCCTCTTGTTGTTTCATTTGATTATGCACTAGAGTGAGGTTATCCTTTAAGAGTTGGAGAACTTGTTGTTGATGCTCGATGTGATATTCCACTCCTTGAACCTTATAACTTTCTCTTAAAGACAATGTGATGGATAGAGGATGATATCCACAAAGTGCCATAAATGTGGTCATTTTTGCTACACTATTGAAGGAAGCGTTATGCCACCACTCAATCATATGTAACCACTTCACCCATTGTGCTTGTTTATCAAATACAAAGCAATGAATATAGTCTTCCTTTTTTTTTCACTGTCTCATATTCCCATGAGATTGAGGATTCTGAGATGTGTTATGAGCTAATTGAATACCAAAACAAGAAAATAATTATGTCCAATTTTTTTTAGTGAAAATGGGATCTTTGTCACTTACTATAATCTTTGGGTTTCCATGAAGCTTTTGAATTGTTTCCATAAATGTAGTAGTAATTGTATTGGATTTAAAAGTATGAGATAATGCAGAAAAGTGTGCATACTTGGTAATTCTATCAACTACCACCATGATGACACTCCTTCCTTCAAACTTGGGCAAACCTATGCTAAAATCCATTGAGACCTCCTCCCAATGTTAGCTTCGAATCTATAAAGGTTGTAATAGAGTTGTGGTCTTAACTGTCTCAACTTTATTTTGTTGGGAAACCAAACATTTTGCCACAAACTTCTAAATATCACATTTAAGGCCATCACAAAAATTATTCTTCCTCACCCTATGGTATGTCCTTAAAATCCTAAGTGGCTCCTAAGGGAGAGGTGTGAAATTCCAAAATAAAATTTTGTTTGAGTTGGGAATTCTTACAAAGATATAAGCAATCTTTTTACCATAATGGATAGTTTTGCCGGTTAAATGTATCAGATGTACTGGGATCTTGCTACAACTTTTGAATGAGTGTCCACACCTTTTCATCAGTCTTCCATTCATCCCTTGCTTTGGTTATCCATTCAGGTTGGATAATAGAAATGGAGCAAAGAAATTCTTCCACATCCTCATCCTTTATTGAGAATGCATCTACAACAACATTTTGCTTCCCTTTCTTGTACATTATTTCAAAGTCATAACCCAACATCATTGTCAGCCATTTTTTTTACTCTTCTAAAGATAATATTTGTTCCGAAAGGTATTTAGGACTATCGTGATCTATTTTTACCTTGAAATGTATTCCCATTAGGTAAGGTCACCATTTCTCTAGTTCATGTAGTATTTCCAACAATTCCTTCTCATAAATAGGTTTGTGTAAATATTGTCCTTTGATTGGATGACTTTCAAAATAAATGGGTCTTCCTTCTTGCATTAAAAAAAAAACAAATCCATTTCACGAGGCATCACTTTCCACAATTAAGGTTTTTTTGAAGTATGGTGTAGCTAAGTCTAATGGTTGGCACATTTCCTCTTTAAGATTTTCAAATTCCTTAGTTACTTTTGGAGTCCACAAAAATGCATCTTTCTTCATTAATAATGTTATAGGTTTTGCTATTCTCCCATAATTCTTAACAAACCTATGATAATACCCTGTCAACCCAAGAAATCCTCGAAGATTATTTATGGTCGTGGGTATTTTCAATTCCTTAATGGCCTCAATATTGTTAGGGTCTACATTAATGCTCTCATGAGATAAAATATGACCCAAATATTCCACCTCCTATACCACAAAGATACATTTGGAGGTTTTTTCATATAATTATTTCTCCTCCAATAGTTTGAGCACCATGTAAACATGTTGAACATGATCCTTGAAAGACTTTTTGTAGATTAGTATATCATAAAAGAATACTAACACAAATTTCCTAAGGAAGGGTTTGAAAATGGAATTCATCAAACGTTGAAATTCGGAAGGTGCATTAGTAAGGCGAAAAGGCACAACCAAAAATACATTAAATACCCTCATGAGTTATGAATTTTGTTTTGAAAATGTCTTTAGTCTTCATTCTAATTTGATGATATCCTGAATGAATATCCATCTTGGTGAAGTAAATTGCTCCATGTAATTCATCCAACAATTCATCAATGACATGAATAAGAAATTTATATTTAATAGTTTGTTTGTTGAGCTCTCTATAATCAAGAAACATATGCCATGATTCATCCTCCTTATGCACCAATACTACTACAACAGAGAAATAAATTTGTCAAGGTTGAATTATAGTAGCCTCTAGAATTTCTACAACCATATGTTCAATTTCACTCTTTTGGGCATAAGGATATTTGTAAGGCATAATTTTTGGAGGAACACTTTGGACTCAAATGAATAGAATTATAATGATCACAAATCAATGGGAGGCCTTTGGGATTCTCAAACAACTCAGAATGGTTGTCCAAGACTTTTTGGAGATCTGTAGAAATAAATGATTTTGATATTTGATCCTCTCATGAGCATAATTGTGCAATTAAGCCCTGTTGTTATTTGTTCAAAATATTTGTCATTCCATTAGAGATTATTATCATTTATGGTTTCCCTTTGATTCCCCTTAATTCAAATTCCTTTCCTTCCCAAAAATATTTCTAGAAATGTTCATGAATATTAAAAGCTATCATCCCTAAAGATTGTAACAATTGGACTCCTAGTACAACATCAACACCACCCATTGGAATGGAAATAATTGGACTATTCAATACATATTCCCCCATGGCTAGCTTGATATTATGGCACTTTCTGGAGAAATTTATAGTTACTCCATTTGAAACCATCACTTGACACTATGGTGTTGGATATAGGAAGCTATTCAATTCCTTGGCTATCTTAAAATCAATAAAATTATGGGTACTACCCAAAGCAATTAGCATTGTTACCCTTTTCTTCTTGATATATCCTTCTATACTGAGAGTTTTAGGAGTGGTAATTCTTGCCAATTCATTACAATATATGGTTGGATTCATTTTTTCTTTATTTGGGGTTAGTTTCTAGTATATATCCTCCTCTTTTGATGTTTCTTCTTCCTTTTCTTCCTCCTCTTTCGAATGTATGTAGAATAATGTATTCTCAGCACATATGTGACCTTTAGTGTATTTTCTATCACAACTGTAAAAAACCCCTTTTGCTCTTTTTTCCTCCAACTATTTTGGTTTCAACCTTGTAGGTTGTGGAAGACTATGAGTAGCAACACTTCCATCTTTACAGTTGTGAGCAGTAGACTTCCTTGTTTCCATAATTTTGCTTTCAACTTTTCTTGCCACCTTGAATGCCTTCTCTAATGAATCTGGTTCCCAAATGTGAACCTCATGTTCGATGTTATCTTTTAAAGTCCCTATGAATACATCAATCCTAGGCTTCTTTGGAATATTGTTTATCCTAATATTCAATCTTTGGAAGTCTTCAATGTACTCTACCATTGAACCCTTTTGTTTGAGATTTATCAATTGGTTAAAGAAGGTGTTTCTCTTTATATCTTCATAATGTTTTATCCTTTTCTCCATAAAGATTGACCAGTTGACAAGTGGTTTTTGATAACAAAGACATATACCATACACATTTATTGGATTGTAAATATAAAGATGCAATACATATCTTTTGTGAGGGTTTCACATCTTGTAGATCAAAATATTGCTTAATTTGTAGTATCCATGTTATCATACCCTTGCCATCAAACTTCCTCATATCTATATTTGGAATGTGGTGGTTCTTAAACCCCACATTGGAGTCTCAAAAATCATAATTAATATTCCTTTTTTCCTCATGACAATTTTTTATGGATTACCTTGTCAGCACCTGGAAACCTTTCTTGCAACATCTTTTTCAACCCTTCCAACTTGACAGTCATCACATCCATGTCTACATTAAAAGCCTCCATGTTTCCTTTAATACCATCCATGTCACATTTTATTTATTCTTTAAACCATATTGGGTCCCTTTTAATCCACCCATGTCACGTTTTAGTTAATATTTGGTTTCTCTTTGTGTGAGGTGATATTCATTTCACTTCGTCTCGTAATTTTGACATATCATGCTACAATTCATCCTCTTCATGCATCATAGTATAGCTTTCTAAAGGCTTAATGAGTGTGGAATTTTACCTATTTTGAGGCATCCTAGAACCAAACACTGATATCTATGCATCAATATTCCCTTAGAGTCAGTTCAAACTAATATTTCAAACAAAAATTATGTAATTAAAAAAACAAAATACACACCTTTAATATGCTTTTAGGAGCTTGATCTTGAAATAGTTGTAACTCTGTAATTTTGTATCTCCAAGGTCTGAAATTCGGTCTTGTGGTAGCTCTTTGAATCTTGCTTTAAATTCCATAAGCCAAATCAGTATTAATAATCTTCAATATAGAGTTATCCCAAATCTCCCACGATGGCCTGATTATGGACTGATTCAGTAGAGAGAATTTGTATGAGATTCCACGTGTCATTGTTTCAAACTTCAACCGTGAAATTTCTACAAGAAAAATGAACAACCGTGTAATTTCAAATAGTTTTTACATAATTAAATTTTGATTCCTAAAACAAAAGTTATGACTATTTTTCCTAGTTCACCTAATTGAGAATGAATTTTGGAGCATGCAAAAATCCTAACCTCCTCAGATCATATATCAGAAAATATAACGAAACAAGATTTGATATTTGTACAAAAAGTTCACCAAGATTTTGACTCCATATGGTTAAATTCTAGCTTCTGAAGCCTCGCAATTTCTTTTTTTTTATAGCAACAATTCTAATATGACATGTTTGGAGAAGTGAAACCCTAGAATCCAAAGCTTTGATATTGAATGTTATGCAACCAACTCACAAAATAGAAGAAAAGATAGATCAACAACTTAAAAATTATCCTCTTTGAAGGGGAAACCTCCTTTACATTACATAAATGAACAATTATTAGATGATACAAATGACAAGACCTCCTTTGTATATATAGGAGTTTAAGGGGTCACAATATATCAGAGTTTACATAACAATAATAATGTAAGGGCACAACAGTAACAATAGTGAGCTTCTATGGGTCACAAGAATAATAATATGGGGGATGCATGGGCACAACAATAACAATAAGGGGGATACACTAACAATAAAAAAAAGGGCTACACTAGTATTATAGGGACCTAACACTGAGTCAAATAATATTTTAGGGATTCATTCCAAAGATAGTGTTCCTTTCTCTCAACCAAATAATATGTTTACCAATCATTTCAAAGGAAATGTTCCTTTTCAGATAAATAATATGTCTAGAAATAAATCAAGACTAATCCTTTGAGGTGGGAACCCACCCTATGCGGCCAATAATGGACATTCACAACCAATTTAAATGGTTTTCAATGGACATTCTTTACTTTCTGTTAATTTCAATTGAATGAAAACTTCCATAGGAACTTTGCATAAGCCAGTTTATGTACAAAACCTTGGCTCATCTTGCATCTTGATATTTAAGGTGGGTACATGTTTATCTAGGTGCAGAGATAGTTTAAAGTTATGTTTCTTGTTTAAAAAAGAGAATTTGGTTTATGAGAGTACTATTTTTTTCTATGTTTATTTTTTCATTATTTGCAAACTGATGGTCTAGACATGATTCACCGTTGTCTCTGCTTCATGATGTACCATGTGTTGCAACAATATAACTACAACACATTTTAGGAGAGTAATGTATTACTAATTAATTCTACTAATAATGAAAATAATATATATATCAGAGCATAGAAAATGTGAGAAGTATGCATTAATTTCCTAGCACCTTTAATATATATTGTTTTAATATTTTCTTACGTGTGCGACTAGTGGGAAGGTTTGTTGTGGATTTTTATATGATTGCCCTACTTGACATACCAATACAAAAAAATTAGTTTTTCTTCAAATTCTACAGAGTTTGGCTCCTAGGTGTTAAGTACCATGAACAATATTAATTCCAACTAATACTTTCCCACCTCATCAGTATTTAACTATTAATCTGTGACATGCATTGTGCAACAAAAAATGAAAAATGGAAAAATCATGTTCAAATTATCATATTAAGCCCAAAATTTAAGGTTTTAGATGACTCCTACATGAAAGTAGAGTTGATTTCTTGATTTTTTTTAATTTAGAGGAAATGGAACTCTATAAGATACGATTGTTTGCTTCTATCTTTCATCATTGCAATGAGATTTTGAGATTGAAATCCATCATGTATCTCTCAGCTTTCACTTCTGGATATCATTTCTACCATCTGATATTGGTTCACTAAATAATATGGAAGTGCTTGATATCTTTCAATAAATTAAAGACTTTAGAAAATCATATTTCCAATTTAATGGCCTTAAAATTCTTGAAGGTAGCAAGAAACAAACTACTGGACCTGCCATTTGGGCTATCAAGTCTACCAAACCTTTAAACCATTGATGTTTTTAACCATAGATTGACATATATGGAATCTATAAAGTTGTTTTCCTTGACGACAGTTAAGGAAATTAACAAGCATGAGGAAATCTTATCTTCTAAATTAATGGATTAATGTTAATTTTATATTCCCAATTGTTTTTAGCAACATAATAAACCCTACAAAAACTAGCAAAATCTTGTATAGATAAGCTATAATTTGGAAGGAAATGATCCATTAGAATAGAATGTTGTTTAGTGAGCCAATAAATTGTTCTAGTGTGGAAGAGGTCTTTCATTCAAATTTATGTATGGAAAAAATAAAAAATCCATCAGAAGGAGATTCCAAAATGTCTTTGTCAAGCCTTTCTTCTAAGAACTTGCAACTATTAGGTATTCTCTCACATTCAAAAAAATATTTTAGGAACTTGTCAACTATTAGATATTCACTTTACATTCAAACCAAGAAATTTGTGGAAGCATTAGTGCCATGATAATCAACAATAAAAGGCTCATCAAGAGTGACTAAAAAATATTAGGAAGCACTGTGTTGAAGGTCATAAAGAAAGAAAGAATATGACAATTATAACAGAGTAACTCCTTGTTTCAAATCAGAAAGTATATCATGGACAAGAGAGCAGAGAGGCACCGATAAGAGAAATTATGGTAGTGAAAAAGAATTGGATCCTAAGATACAGGATGTGGTAACGAGGGACAATGACCCAAGTGACTCTAGGTGCATTAACGCCAAAGACAATGATTCCATATCTCTATTGAAAAAATAAAAATTAAAAGCAATATTTCCTTTGGATGATCTTAATTGTAAGTTTACTAATTACATTAGTAGTAATTTGGGAAAATATATTTCTAATGTCAATCAAAGTGGAACATTCCTTGATCTTATGAAGGAGAGTCCTTAATTAGATGGTTTCTATGAGGCCAACAATTATGATTTCCCCATGTCATGTAAGCCCTATGGTACTTTTATAAAAAATTATAAGCCCAACAAAGAAAGAAGATCCACCGAATAATTCTCGTGGGCATATAAAAAATATAGCATTGAGTGTTTCTGTGGATTTAATGATCAATTACCGTACGAATTATATGATGTTGGATGACATAACGAATTTAAGCCAATTATTAACTTTGAAAATGAGGGCCTTTTCTTATATTCAAAAGATATTATTTTGGTTGATGGAATAAGAGTTGAGGATTTGGATGCAATAAATCTATCCACTCAAAAAAATTCTTGATTTGAAGAACTATAGAAAATGGAATAAAGAGGAAATAAAGTCTATAGTTTATGACTTTGATATAGTGTTACTACTTTCTCTCCATGTCAAAATGATTTGGTGGAAATGATAAATATAGGAATATATCACCCATGTTAAGATATTTTATCCAATATTTTAATTAGAACAAAACCAATACTAACCTTTAGGGGTGTAAGCATTAATTCTATATTTTAATTACAATATATCCAACTCTAACATCTACAAATCTCGAAATGACATTGTGATACATGTGGGTGGATCTCGCAGGAATTGGATTGGTGCCCTAAAGGAAATCATGGTGAAAACTTAATTAACTTTTAGTAACTTGTAGTTGGAGCACATCCACCTAGTGTTTCATATTATAGACTTTGTTAAATACCTATAGATAAAAAAGGTATTGTTTAAATCTAGTCCATTTTCAACACATGTGACTCTAATGGATCAACCTTCAAAACAAAAAAGAGTGAGAGAAGAAAAAATAAAATGCATAAAAGTGAACCTAGTTGTCAAGAAGACAAAGTATCTATCATGCCTCCTCTGTCTAAAGAACCTTTGGTAGCGAAATACACTATTCCAGACTTAGTATGAGTTCTAGATAAACAAAATGGTTTTCATGAAGGATCCAGTTCTAAAAAAACGAATGAAAATATAGAGGAAAAAGTGAGGAAAAATGGAATCTAAAAATATACCTACTACTGTATCAACTGATCCCTAAATTCCTCAACCCTAGAAATCTCTCAGTTCATATCAAATCCAACTTTACATGGGATTTTTTCCCATATGAAGAATTTACTTTTTAAAATATATTGACAATGCAATGAAACACAACATCATTTCAATCCATTCTTTAAAATAATAGGATTTCAAATCGGATTTTGAATATCTTTGTTAACCCTCTCCTAAATTTTATTATAGATCTTACGTCGATGCCTAATTGTTATGGTTTTTGCAAGAATTGTCCCCTAATCATCAGTTTAGAGTATGTCCATATCCAATCTAAGTCATGATGTACATGATCATTTATCTCATTTGTGATTTCATTGTACTCATTGTAACTACCAACAATTTGAAAAGAATGTTCAAACTTTGTTGAATCTAAATGGGACAACTAAGTTAGTAGGTTTAATTGAATATGTTATCTAGATTTCTAGATATCAACTGTTATCTCTTCGATAATCATTAAAAATACATATAATAAAATGCCTTATTAAGTTTCAACTTAATCTTTGATGAAATGTCTCACTCCCAAATCATCATACTTAACAAGGCAGTTGTGACGTATTATACTCTAAATAGAGGAAGGTGAATGGAGGATTCAAAGGACTAACATCTAGCGAGTTCTCAATAAGAAAGATACTAACTGATATCCACTCGCAAGACTAATTTTAAAGAAACAAGTAAATCAAGAATTTCAGTCTTAATTGTAACTTGCAAGCATCACAAAGAAAGTGACTTTAAGCCTGTGATAGCATTGCAATGTTGATTTGAAATGTTGTACACCACACACAAAAAATAATCTAAGAGTCCATGGACTTGTAATTGAATATTGTGAAACATTGTTTTAGTTTGACATTAAAAAATATTTCTACAAAAGTTTTTCTCACTATGCTCATATTATGATTCAGTAAATGCAACTTTTTTCTACGTTCCAAGAGCTGAAGGGTTTCCAAGAAATTACTTCAACCAATTGTATACATAGGAAACTCTTAAAATTCCATGATTCAAGAAAACTGAGCCTTTGAGGTTTGAACTTGAGGGGAAGGTGTGATATTTGATTTCCCTTGACACACCTAGTTGGAACAAACACAAAAATAATAAATAAATAGAATGGAGGCAATCATCCAAACTGTAATATATAAGCCCAGAAATTGATCACTTCCTGTCATACCTCTAACACTTGCCCCTATATGGATGTGGTCAATGATGATGGGAGTATCTATAAGTATTTTATTTGCTAATTCATAGTTTGACATCATGAAATAGCTAACTGGAAATTACATCATTATTTATGAACCACCTAATGTCGGTTAGTCCTACCATAAGCACCCCAGTAAATTACTTCCCTCATCTGCGCATAAATCACTACCAAACCAAAGATAATAGAGCTAGTGGTAAGGTGGGGAGCTAGCCTAAGCTAAGGGGTGAGTTGATTAACCCGAGCTACTCTAAGGGGTTTGATTCGTGATTCCCTATCCATTGTTTACCTTAGCGTATGCCCTATATCCATGTTATGTCTTCCCTACCCTCTATGTTTGGATAAGGTTAGGTGAATTGATTTGGTAGCTTGTTTTATTAAAAGGGGGTTATAAACCTCCTTGAATTGTGCTTGTTGCATTGGGGTGACTAACTCCAGAAGAGTTGGTTTTTTGTTTACTTCTGCTCTTGGGTGGAGAAGTAAGAACTTGTCTGACACGTCTACTTTCTTCACCTTTATCACAATGACCACCTATCCAAGATTCCTCCTAAGGATGCTACCA
Organism: Pinus taeda; assembly: GCA_000404065.3. NCBI lineage: Eukaryota > Viridiplantae > Streptophyta > Pinopsida > Pinales > Pinaceae > Pinus > Pinus taeda. Next base: position 46,109 of record APFE031744171.1, on the reverse strand, counting down.
GGTGTCGGGACTCCGCTATGGTTAGCTTTGCTTATTTGATGACATTTTTTCCTATGGACCTATTGAGATTTTGACTCTTTGTGATGCTCAATCAATTACACAATTACCAAGAAGAAAGAATATGCCCTAGAGAGGTCCTTCAATCATTTAAACATTAGAAAGAAGCAAGCATATATCATAGTTAAGTACTTGAAGAATTTTATAATCTATGTGAGCCTAGTCATTTCCCCTTTAAGGAAGACAACAAAGGTTAATGATGGAATTTCTTGCTTTTCCTTTCCTTGAGATGCATCTCGATCATTTATTTGCTCACTTGACCTAGTCCAGACATGTCATTTATCTGAATACATATGCCTCATGAGCCAAGAACACATGCACCAACAAAACCTTTAAGAGCATTAGAGGCAGATAGTTTTCGAATGATATGTGGGTCAGTTAAACCTACAACCCCTACCAATATACACTTGAATTCACCTACCGGAACCTACAAATACATTGTGATGGAGGACTAACTAGAACGTTGGAGTTTCAAAACTAGAATTAAGAATTAAAGGAATTAGGGTATTGTCGTTCATTGATTTCTGAAATGTTGCTAGAGAGACAACCAATATTATGTAAAAAAATTGAGACATAGAAGAAGGGTAAATTGAGACAAAATAGTCTTAAACCCCGCCTTACTTGCAGTAGTGTTATCAAAGTGACTCATGTCATGGAACTATGTTGGCCTTCAAAGTCCAAATAAAGCTACAAATTTGGGTGTTTCTATGTTGGTGATTCATGACATTTTTCCACAGATATATTAGTATTGGGTAGGAGCTAGTGCTTTTTTGGGATGTTCTACTTTTACAAGAAAAGTAGAAATGAGTGAGAGGAGGAAATGTACTCCTCAATATTTAGCTCTATCTCTCTAGAATAATTGTGCTCTCAATTCGTTCATGTAAATTATTAACCATGGATCATACTTATGGGCTAAATTGAGATATGAATATAACTTAGTTTCAATGTGAATGATCCTTCTTAATTCATGGGACTCCACATTCTTAAATACACCCAATGGTGGTTCCAATGATAAAGTTCTAATCATAAGGGGGGCTCAAACAAGTTTATATACGACTTTAATATGCAAGGTGTCCTTACATATTTATGAGTGATAGAAATTCTAAACTTTATAGACTTATATCAATTTTCACAACATTTGAGTCTTTTTAGGCACCGTTTCACAAGTATTGAAGAGTACACGGGGTGATCCTAGAGATGCTCCATTGAGGATTTGGCTTTGCTTGATGGTGTATAATATCATATGGATCATGAGTTGATTATGTTATGTTGGTTATACCTGGAGATGTGATGCTTTGAATTACCATCACTTGAATGTTATAGGGCATAGGTGAGTGAAATTATGGCGATAAAAATATTGATAATTCCAAATCTTACATCTCCATGAAATTTAAAGATGGCACCAAGAATGAAAATGAAATAATTAATCAGTGAAAGATGAACTACTTCAATGATTTTATAAATCCTACTTTTTTATTATCTAAACTATGTATTACAATTGAGCTCTAAGAAAAAAACGAATACTAAAAAATAAAACAAATGCTCATGACCTCCATCATTAAAATCCAACATTGTAGTAACTGAAAAACACCTTGGGATGAGAAAATTTGCAAAATTTGTGGTACAAAGGACAATAGGCTTAGTAAAATAAAACAAACTTACTCAATTTAATAATTTAACTATTCTTCAAGACTCCTTAATTAATTATAACCATATTAATTTTTGTACTTTCATTTTCACCATGTTTAAACATAACAATACCTTTATAAAAGATACTCAGTGTATTCTATTTTTTAAAGTTGTTTAGTATAATGTACCTTCATTTTCATTTATAATAATAATTAATATCATACAAAATGTGGATAAAGTATCTTATAACTACATTTTCTTACAGTAATTTCAAATATATGTACACCTACTACTTAAATATTGGTCAAATCCAAGAAGAAAAATGACTAGGGGAGATATATGAGAAGAAAATGGAAGTGATAGGGTATTTGGAAAGTGTGAGGTTTATTTCTAAGTTGTATAGTTGACTATGGTGAAAGTTGATTGCATCATTTACACATGTGATGTTTTGATTCTCCAACCTTTGGATTTAAGGTGTACTAATAATTTTCCTGTTACTAGCTAAATTATATAAATATCACAACATAGATGGTATCAAGGGAGTGGTGTTTTGGAGCTAAGTTGTAGTTGTTGCAAATTAACTACCGAATTTCATAGGATAGGTGATATCCTTCAATACCATTTCAACGCAACTAAAACATTCTGATGTAGGAAAAAAATGACTTTTCCTAGAAACTCACCTTCTCTAGATCACACAACAAATCACTTCATCATCAAGCCCTTAATTTGTTTTGCAAAATTATTCGTATAAAACTTCTACCTCACTTATAGTGAATTCTAGAGCATGCACAAACTAAAATTCATCGATTCATAGAGAGAAAATTCATAAGAACCATAGATATATGAAACTCTATTCTATTAAATTAAATATGTACATACACACACTCAGAAAACTGTCATTTCTTTCCATTCACTCGCTATGTCCTGATTCTACATATGTTTCACCATTAGTTCTTATTCAAGTTTACAATAATTAAATAAATAGTTACAAGAAAATTATATTTTTTTACTAAATCCATAAATCAATTTATTTATTTCCCAAAGCTCTCATTATTTATTCACTAAAGCTCTCATGATTTATTCCATAAATCTCTCATTCTTTTGAAGGAAAATATGCTTTTTACTTATGGAAAGTATCTCTCTTATTCACAGTTTTTCTAAAACTATTCTATAATAATTAAATGAAGCTAAGAATATTCACAATTGAATAATTATAATTCCTTTACAATATTGAAACACCTTTTGGATCATTATTTTCAAAAATATTGATGGATTGGGAGTTCTAATGCTCCTACATAAGACTCCTAAGGTAGAAATAATTCATGAACTCCTAGTCATATGGTATTAATTGTCAAATCCTCCTGGATCCCAAAGTTTTTACTGTAACTGATCACCTCCTTCTTCATGTTGCTTCTTTATTATTGTTGTCACTGTATTCTTCAACCTTCTAGGTTTCCAAAATTGATGTTGTAGTTTCACACTCTCTTTGTTCATGTACTCTTGCACATTCATTTTCCTTCTATGATTTACTACCCTTATTATATTAGTGTGCAATTTCTCATGCATTTTCTTCATTAGTATTCTCATCTTGTGAATTTGAATGTCCAGTGAATTTCCTAGCTGGTACACGCTGCTCGTTGTTTGCCGAACTTTGTTAATGTTGCTCCTCATTGGTTGTTGTTGCATGTTTTCTTATCTAATATTTGTAGAATTCTTACCGTTTCCTTCATCTGATGCCTTACGTACACCTTCTATGCCCTCAACTTTCATGTAGTATTCTCCATTAATCCTTAGATTAATTAACCATTCTTCGCTCTTCTTCATAAAATTTGAGCATTAAGTCTGAATTCTTCTCCTCTTTATGCTTGCTTTCACTATCTCCATGAGCCAAATATTCTTTGTCCTCTATAATAACATGTTTCTTTCAATGTCTATTAGAAATCTATTTATTCATTAATATATGGTTTTCATAATCATTTTATTAATGAGAGAATGATAGCTCATCGTCTATCAGAATGAAATTATGATTTTGTCTTATATGCCTTGAGAAGACATTTATTTTTCTTCCTTCAGCTTCATGATAGTTCTAGGTGATTGTCCATCACCATCCATAAAATAACCTACAACCATACACAAGATATTAGTTTCAAAAATATTTCAATTTCCATCATCATTTATCTCCTCTATCAACACATCCATGTGTTTATCTGAACTATCCAAGTAGTTCATGAGACTTAGTGAAATCTCCTCAACTTCATTCTTACCAAGAAATGGTCTTTTCTCTATTTCAGAAATGCACAGTTTCTCTTTCTCACTTTCTCCAAGAATCCTTAACCAATCTCTGATTAGATGCCTCATTCATCTTCTTTGATTTTGGGCATGAAAATTCTTAACCAACCATTTAAGTTTCTTCTTAAAAAACCATATTCATTTATGGTCTTCGACATATTATTATAGTAGCTCCATAAGTACACCCAAATACAGTTTAGTTGGTTCTCTATTAAAATTTTCATCACTCATTTTCTTCTTTATGTATTTTTCCTCGACGTCTTCTTTCCTTCTGGTGTGGTTTCCACTTGAACCTTTGTCATGGCACTCTGTGGTCATCCTTCTCTCTATATTTGTGAGATTCTTCATGCTCAATAGTGAATTGCAACCAAGTGTGTCCTCTGTAGTAAGTCTCCTCTTCTCACTACTCAATACCTCATCAAGCTTTCTTCAGTAGCTTGACCTTCTAGTATTTTTCTCTAGTTCTCTCCTTGGAACCTTCTCAAGCACTCCTTTGATCCCTTAGATGTTTTCACTTACTTAGTTTACTTCTTTTGAGAATTTCTACTTATTCCTTGCTTCCTCTACTACAAGGTTCTTATGCTACAATTCTTTGTTTACTTGTTATTGCTATCATGCTTCCAAGCTCTGACCCACTATCACTCTCCTTCAACTACTACCTGCAAAGAGAAATTCCTTTACAAAAATGAATTCATAAATATAATGACTATTTTCCCTATTGCATTATTGCAAATCTCCAATATCCTTCTGCTGTGCAACTCTCTCCTCTCTTCTTTGACTCTCTTCTCGGAAGATCTAACCAACTTTTATACAATATGGTGTAGGAAAAAATTGACTTTTCTTGGAAATTCACCTTCTCTAGACCACAAAAAATCACTCAATCATCAAGCCCTCAATTTTTTCTACAAAATTATTTCATATAAAAATCCTACTTCACTTACAGTGAATTCTAGAGTATGCACAAACTAAAATGTTTCCATTCATACATAGATAGTTCATGAACACCACATATATGTGAAAATCTATTTCATTTAATAAATATATACATACACACACTTAGAAAACTCTCATTTCTCTCCATTCACTCTCTATGACCTAATTCTACATACATTTGGCCATTAGTTCTCATTCAGGCTTACAATGATTAAATAAAAAGTTACAAGAAAATTATAATTTTTTTACTAAATCCATAAATCACTTCCTAATTTATTCCCTAAATCTCTAATGATTTATTCACTAAGTCTCTCATGATTTATTCCATATATATCTCATGCTTTTCAAGCAAAGTCTGCTTTTACCTTATGGAAAAATATCTCTTATCAATATCTTTTCTAAAACTCTTCTATAATAACTAAATGAAACTAAGAATATTTACAATTAAGGAATTATAATTCATTTACAATATTGAAATTACTTTTGGATCTTTCTTCAAAAATCTTGATGGATTGGGAGCTCTAATCCTCCTGCATCACGTTCCAACAATAACAACTACAACATGATTACCAAGGATAGAAAATCAGATCATATGTTAATAGAATAAAATAAAAATAGAAGCAATAAATACAACATTCTCAAATAATAATGTGTTAAGTTTGGGGACTAATTATATACAATATTAGAATGAATTTCCAATGTTGTTGTTAGAAGTTTTTGTAAGCTAAACAATTACTTAAAAACTCTCCCTCCACAGAATGTCTGGTTGCATTAAAAATAAGTTGCAACCATAATTATAAGAGAATATATGTAAGATGTGAGCACGACCTTCACTCCACCCTAAGTGTTAGAGCATATAAATCTTATGAAATTATAAAAACGAATGACGGAAGTCATGTATGTTGCCAAGCACCCTGAAAGTAGGACCTTGATATGGATACTAATGTGGAATTAATTTTGATATTCCTAGGAATATTTTTTATCTTTACAGTGTTATGAGGGTATCACTAATTCTGATTTTCTGAAGAATTTCTCGCAAAATTGCTCTGAAATTATTCATGACCTGAATTCATGTTCTATAATAAGAAAAATCCTTTTTTGAAGTGGCTTCAAAAGGATTTGGAGATAACATGGAATCTGTTTGGAATATTCATTTTCATTATTTATATCCATATATCCTTGGTTAATAACTTCACAACCTCCCTTAAACTATGATTGTAGTAAGAAATTAAAACTCATATTATTTCATCTAACTGTGACACAATTTCAACAAAAAATTACTTCCAAATATTCAATTTGGGAATGTAAATAAGCTTGAGAAGGGTTTGGGTTTTCTATCACCTTGATAAACTAACCTACATGCACTCAGTTGTCACTTGATCGTAAAAATGTCCTGCAACAATAGAAATCAATTGTGTCTTGAAATCTAGAGTTAAATTTTTCTCTATCACAAAAACTCAAACATATTCCATTTTGAGAGTGGGATTGAAGTTGTGGTGTTAATAGCCTCAAATGGAAACCTTTGATTGGTTAAGGCCATTCTCTTACAAGTGTCAAGAGTCCAGAAATCATAGGTTGCTTGTCAATTATTTTTACAAAAATAAAATAAAGACATTCTCACTGTCTTACGGTTCTAGTCCTAAAAAGCAAAGAAGGAATGAAATGGTTAATAATATTCTTGTGAACATATTTACTTTTAATAGCTACAGATATGAATTTTCCTACCTATGGGAATTATTTCATCTTTCCAAACTAATTAATGTCGCATGGATTTATATGCGGAATAATTTTACCTCATTCAGGCTTCCTTAGGAAGGTACCTAACAAAAATGTTTGAAGACAAACAATATGAAAACCCTCTCGATGAGCATAATAGACCACATCGGCTTGTCCCTTATAATTTTTGCAAAATTCGCCTTTTCGCTAGACTAGACAAATACCTATATTGGAAGTGTCAAAATTTGGTTATGAATACAAAGTAACAATGAATGAGAAGGGGCATATGCCACCTTATAACCCTTCAATTTCCCTCAATATTGAAGATCGAATGGGGCCACACCTGAAAGAACAAACCTTGTCGGAAGGGGAAGCTCAACAGATTTAAAAGTACCCTGCTAATGAGTTTCCTTCCTCAAATATCCCCCTCACTGAACTTCATTGTAAATGGATCATCCATGTTGAGAAGGAAGATCTTACGTAATTAGTTTTCTTGGTTTTCCCTTGAACCATTTGCTAACATTATACTTAACCCTCTCGAGCAAGATGACATCAATTTTTTAGGGCTACTTCATGATATTTCTTAGCATGGAAGCACATAAATTTCCACATGAAACCTTGGTCGTTCTCGTTACCCTCCAAAAGGGGTTCATGTCATCACCACCTATATCCCTCTACAGAATCCATTCTACTATGTTCTCTCTTTTTGCCTGTATAGGATGCCCACTCTTCCCTCTAGAAGGGGGATGCTTCCATCACTGCCATACATCCCACTACAAAAGGCATTCTACTTCGTCCTATAAATGAGACTGTACACACTACCCTCTAGAAGGGGTTTTATGTCATCGTTGTCATAGATCCCACTACATAATCCCTTCTATAGTTTGTTGCCTTCTCTTTTCCATTTATGTTCTCTAATCTTCCCACTCATTCTGCCCTTCATTCTCTCCATGTGCTTGTACACACTTCCCTCCAGAAGGGGGTTGTTGTCATAATTGTCGTAGATCCCACTACAGAAACCCTTCGACAATGTGTTTCCTTCTCTTTTTCATCTACACTCTTCAATCATCCTTCTAATTTTCCCCTCTTTTTCATATATTCCCTTCAATAATCTCGCTCTTTCCTTCTAGAAAAATGCCTCATTCCCTTTCACAAAAGTGTAAGCTGAGATGAAATAGGAAAATTTGAGACAAATGTTAATTTGTTTTAATGTAATGTCTTAAAACACAACATCATTTATAAAATGGGCAAGTTGAGACAAAATGGGAAATTTGAGACAATTTCGTTATTTTGTCTCAAACTAATGTCTTAAAAGACCCAATCATGTAGTAGTGTTGGTTTGTATTGACTATATCATGGTTTGATAGCCACATTATGCCAGAACCTTCGATTATAAAAATATTAGATATTTATTAATTCATGGAATCAATATACAAGTACTCTGTTGTTTGATTTATAGACTCTTTATTCATTGACATACGTGAGGATTTTGTGAATTTGATATCACAGACCATTTTATCCATTTTCTCATATATATATGTATATACCTTTTTCATTAAATGGTTGGAACTCATTATTTTCTCCTTGGTCTACATTTTATTCCCTTTAGGTATTTTTCCAATTCTTTTGAGAATCACATATGTTATTCCTACACAATTTCTTTCACATTTGTCACACCATTATTTGGTGGTAAAGTGTATTATGTATTACCTTGTGTTCCATATTAAATCAATCTTTAAATTTGATTGTATATTCATATTGCATGGATAGTACTACCATGTTCATCCAAGTTAATTTGATCATGATTATATTGATTTTACTTAAAAAAATATGCTTCGTAATTTTCTTTGTGTTTCCTTGTTCAACTAAAAGAAAGAGTTAACTATGCTTCCATTGAATTTATATATAACAAATATTTACTTTGGTATGATACCATATCCTTATTTTTATTGTTAGATTTACATTTATAAGGAAAATATATCCAGTCATATTTAGTAAGCAGAAATGTACGTGCCTATAGTAAAACATTGTACTCCATCTCTCTTTTACATATATTTCCAAATAGAAACATTCATATTTTTAATGAATAAGAATAACATGGACATTCCATCATTCCTTATTAAAGAAAATATAGTTTCATTATATTGTTATTCCATTCTTAAAACTTGAATAAATACTGCAGTAATGCATTTTCTTCTCTTTTGACATATAGCCCACTTCCTTTCCTTTTTATTGTTTAAACTTAACTCATATTTTGTGAGAGAAACCCAACATATAAAATTAGATAATATTTCTATTAAAAATTGTTTAATAATTGGGAAAGAAAATTTCTCTGATGTTTGAATTATATATTATTCTAAATATCACTTTCGGTAATTAACTAACACCTTTCCGATTGAACCACCAACTTTTATTCTTTTAGTTTTATAACTTTCATCTCAACAAAATTCCTAAATTACTTATAAAATAGAGTTCTATGATATTTATAATACAAACTAATCCAATTGTTCATGTATTCTCTACTCCTATTTTATATGAAAATATGAATGTTTTTAATCCATTGAAATCCTTATCATTAACGATCAAAAATATTTTGTCGAAGCATGAACACAAAAATTAATGAGCAAAAGCCAGTCACATGTATGATAATTCTTAGACTATGCATTCAAAATATAATAATATAGATATACACCATCTCCTCTATTATATCAATATGCATCATTATTCATTCAAAATCAACAATAGGATAAGAAAATATGCTTGGCAAAACATTCAAGAGTAGAGTATATTCCACCTAATGATGAACCATTTCCAATGGTCCCCCCCCTCCCCCCCGAAGATAATATATTATGTCCTTCACGAATCAACACGCACTTTGATTCCTAGGTTGTTTATTTTATATATTTTCTTCCTTGTAGATTTTAGCAACGTCCTACTTTAAGGTTTTCCAACCCTTTTCCCATGCGTTTTTATTTTAGTTTTTTCGAAAAGGATACTTTTTTTTCTTTCAAGAACACCTTTCTCTCCCGCAGTGATTTATTCCACCCGTCTTAGTATTCCTCTCCAACTAAGTGATTAACATAATATTTCCCACCCATTATGTTAATGTAATTTCTTTTTTCATTATTTACTCCTAGGAATTTTAGGACACTTTTAGGGAAGCTCCATGATGTGGACTTGGCCACCGACAACCTTTTCTAAGCTTGAAATAAGTCTTCTAAACTCTGGTTCTCTTTCTTAAATATTTACAAGGAATTTATTTATTAACTAAAATAATAATAAAGTAATTATATCATCACATAAGTCTCATCATGCCTTCAATCACCATTAAAGCCAATAATAGTTAAATGTTTAAAAGAGATAGCCATAGGGTTGTTACATCTTCACCCCCTATTAATAAACATCATCCTAAGTGTTTCTTCAATTTCGTATTTTCTTAATATGGGAAGGAAATGCTCCCTGCATTTGTTCTTTCAATTTCACTTTAATATCTTTAGTATTAAGGTGCTTCCATTGAACTTTATTTTGAGCGAAGGCCCAGTTCCATAGTAACACATATTCTTCCATTAATTTTATGTTCATCTTTAGCATGCTTCGATTCCTACTAAACAGGGGCTTTCCATTTTGATTCATACATCCCACAAAATATTTTTAGCATGTATTCAACAAAGCTATCCACATGCACCCAACAAGGCCAACAACATCGCTACATTTATTCATGGATATGCCAAGTGACTTGGACATCATTAAATGTGAAATTAAAAATATCTTAATTGCCACTTTTCCTTTCATATCACGTAGACATAGGGGATGACAATGATCGTATCAAATACACATATGTCATGCATAGCTGAATGTAGGACAACCTACTACCTTTTCCACTTTCATGGCTGTTATATTATTCTCAATTCCATTCCAAAGTGAAATTAAGTCCATATTGATTGTTATTCCACTTGTTCCCATACCCTTCCATAAGGCCACAAAAGTATGAGGACAAAAAATAAGGATTCACAATACCAACATAGATAATTAAGGGGTATATTGTTATACTCGAATTTCGTGCTCAAAACAACAAAATGTAACTTACTATATCTACAAGATTCCTTTTTCTTTTTTATACATTATCTACTATTTATTTTAACTCACTTCCTTTAGTTCTCAAGTTTTACCTACATTGCAGGTCATTTATGAAGATTTTGTGCATCTTTCTCCTTTGTATAACCATGGAGTATTTTTCTTTTGAATTTTGCTATGCATATGTTGTCTTAACACATATCATATTAGCATAATTATTGTCATCAATTCTAGACATATTCACACATATATACTAGAAAAATAAATAAACAGGCGAAAGTTAAGTTTAGGGAATTCCCTTCATAGTTATGGTTGTGTCACTCAACAAATATTTTTTTGAATATTCTACCGCTCTGTTAGGCTACTACAGAAAATTCTATTAGCACTCCTAGATTATTTAGTGACATCATTCCAGTTAACCACTTTTACAATAATTTTTGGTCTAATAAAAAAGTAATTGATGAATTTTTCTAATAAAACAACAATATTGATCTCTAATCCCATACAATTTTTAGACCATTTGATTCCAAAGATTGATGCTAATAAATTATTTTATTTTCCCTTGTTATGGTCCATTCCAATTTCTCTTGGAGGATTACATGGTTTCACTCTTTATTTTAGATTTTTTCCATTTTACTCTTATCCATTTCTATGTAACGTTAACGTTTTCTACATATTTTTTGCGTTATCTCTTAGTGCCTTCATGTTTTTCTAGTTTATTGGGGTAGTTAAATGCCACAATTACTATTATTTTCATATTAATACTCTCCAACTATTCTACCTACTTTGTTATTTTTCCTTTAACCACAATTTACGGTGGTATTCTATCCCATCCCACATATATATATCACATGTTTAACAAGTCTTTCACATATGTTATTGCCAACATTTTCATAAGGTATCCTCTTGTCAAGAAATTCTTTTTGTTAGAATCTCTTTGTCTTATATCTTATACATATCCAAGAACCATTTCATCATTCAAGTTTTCTAATAAAGAATTTATTTTCCATTTTCAGGTCCATCGTAATTTTCTCTGAAGAATTTTCTATATATATTTTCATATTTTCTTTCTAGGAAAATTTCATTGGCCACACTCCGTGCGCCAATTATTAAGGGTATTCAAATGCCTAGACTTGTAATTTTTAAATTCACAAGGGAATCAACTCCTGAGTTTCCTCAATCGAGGAGGTCACAAATATATTTATCTATTTCTTTGGTAACATATTATCAGTTCCTCTATAAATATTATTAGTCTTACAGAACAAGCATGTCCTGGACACCCATGGCGGCTTGGTTATCAGCCATAAGGGTATAACATTTAAAATACTCGTACTCCAGTTATGCTATTAACATCTATTTTCTTGATACAAATGTTTTAGTTGTGCCAATATTAATATTAAATGTGCTCAAGAAAACTCCCTTTTCAGTACTTGTTTTATTATGGTAAACCATACTTATAGGATAATAGTTTTCAATCCCTCTTTTAATCTAGTTTTTTTTGGTATTTATATACCTTAAATATTCTTGTATTTTGTGGATGCACTTCATGCTCCTCATTCCTAGGGTCAAAATCCTTTCTTAGATAAATTATTAATATTCTCGATTCGTTCTTATGTTATCCAACACACACACACACACATAGATATATATATACACACATGGATGGGTTTCTTTTTTTTCACGCGATATTAGTTTTTATCGCAAGATTCCTTCTGTCATACACAAAATAAAATTGAGCCAACTTTGTTTGGAGCAATTTGTATGTATGGAACAGTTTCTTATAAGGTTCTTGTACCACTTTACTCTGTCTTATTAGCCTATAAGACTTTGCTAAACCTTTGATAATGTGATGGTCTACGAGTTTTCCCTTCCACTATATCTCTTCCTTGAATAGAATAGTAGTACACATCATGATTTCATGATATTATGCATCTTACTTCCATAGAATTATTAATATATAATTAGTCATTTATCTTCTTTTCAACATCTCTTCATCGATATGGGTTTAATTCTATGCTTAAGGAATTAAAAACCTTTTAAAACTTACTTATGTTATTATCATGGAAGTACATTCCTCCCTAGATATGCCTAAATATTAGTTAAATAATGTAACTTATAAACACTTAAAATTTTCAATATTTAACAGTTCCCAACCAAGAAAAGAATGAAAAAATCAGTCTTTACACTTGCCATATTGTATCTAATAGATAATTGTTCTGCATAATTTTTGCATCTTGTACAATATTCTTCATTACGAGACGCATGTCACCCCTTACTTCACTACAGAAAAATATGAAAAAAAACATGCTAGTGTAACGCCGTTGTATGATATTTTTTTAAACACTTCCACATAAAAGTTTTTGATAATACATATGTGTTCTTTTTTTCAACGAAATTTATAGATCACATCATCTTCTGTGTTGTATTTATTGATGATCACTCTTTTGTTTCTTCCCACATCTCTCTTTATCCCAACCAATCCATTTTTAACATCATTTCTTTGTCTAGGTATTGGATTTAGCATATAAAAGATCATGTTTCTTAGATGAGTTCCTTGGATCTAAGGAATATGAGCCTTAGCATTATATAATGATAATAACTTGTGAAATCCCATATATGGTTTGATTCACTCAATGTGCTTGGAATAATTTCTGTGTAAAATGACGAAAACTAGTGAAGGAGATGGTGAAAACAAGGAATGAATATGGTGGATGGAGTGGAAGGTGGTTTCTAACTATGATGTATTTGTCTCCTCCTGAAGCACCTGCTTTGCATAAAACATGTATAATTCCCAAAAAGCTATGTAAACAAGAAGCATTCTCATAAGCTAGAAAAGCAGAATTAATGAACTAACTACCTACATGATACATGAGGAAATTTTCTGAAAGGAATGAAAGCATGGATGAGATCTACTGCAAGAGTGAATATGGAAGAGATGGCAATGAAATCCTACTTTTCAAAACTAATCAAATTCTAACTTAACTACAGTAAACTCTAAAGCTTATGCAAGAAATAGAAATCTATGTTTTTGGGGCTACATAAGGGTCCCTTCCTCAAATCATGATCCCAAAGGGAGGAAATGAGGCAAAGACACCCACTAAAAACCTTGTGGTACTCCTTTTATCCCTACTAACCTGCTACTGACATAAGGCACAAATGGAAGCAAACTAAGAAACAACCAATCCAATCTACACTACTTGTAATGAAAACACATCTAAAGGCAAATTAGCAATGAAGCTATAAGACTAATCTAAACATACAGATACAAGAAAGAGGAGACATGGCTACTAGGGTTGGGCGCTAACCCAATATCTTCAGCCCTTTGAGTTAACTCAGCGTTGGCTCAAAACAAAAGTCTTTCTTATTATCGAAACATAGAATTACATCAATAAAAATTTCATGAGTATGGAGCTCGAAAATAGCTTAGAGTTTTATAATAAAAATTAAAATCCTAGTGAGGCTCTAGGACTCTCTACTTATACAATTGAAGTCCCCAATGAATTCCTAAAAATTAGGGAGGCTCAGCTCCCAAAATCGAGATAAACTAGCTCTTTGTCTCTCACTTGCTCGGATGCCTTCTAATCCTCATGGCTTGCTTCTTGCACTCCGAGCTGGTGTGATGGATGGAAGAATATTTGAATGCGGGAGTAGTAACTGAGGAGGATTTACCTCCTACAATCCTTCTCCCTTGTCCCATTTGAGTTTTAACCTTAGTATCTACCAAAATTCCTTGATTTTCTCCTTCAATGTTGCATTCAATGCATATTAGTCCACTAGGCATAATATCCAACTATAACTCATCTCATGAACAAAATATAATCAAAAGCATGTAATAAATTGTGAGAAAATTTGGTTTGACTATGCTAGGAGGTGAATTAAGGCCCATATAATTACTCAATGATGAGGCTCATCATCACCCCCCTACTGAATGTGTTACTCTTCCTCTGAGCAACTCAATCAGTATCCATATCCTTCATAGCTCTAGTGGCCTCCCTAACATCCCATGCCTCTGATGTGGTTTCTTCTTCTTGTTCATAGAAGCTTGCTTTCCTTTCCACCTCCTCCCACTGCCTCTTTTCTTCTTCTTCCTTCTTTCCTTCTAGCATTCCAAAGAGTAGTGGTGGACTGAGTTTCAGGCTAAGCAAATTGACTTTCAACCTTTGTGTAGATTTCTTGTACATGGGTGTCCTATTTAGTGCTTCTCTCAGTCTTTGAAGAGAGTGGTACTCTTTTATCTTTAAGTTGTATAGAATGTGTTCCATATCCTTAGGAAAGCATGTATGCTATCATTCCCTAACAGCCTAAACATGTCCTCAAAATGTGAAATTGCTTATTCTTGGGTAGCAAGATATCTAATTGAAAGTTGAGGATAATTTACAATGAAATTATGGGTATTTATGAGGGCCATGGGATTTGACGATTCAGCTCTAATCACAAGAGGTTCAGTTTTCTCTCTTGTCAATATGTTCTTCTTCTCTGCAGCCCTTGATTCCTCATGGTTCATCCATGATGCCAAATCCATCAACTATAAATCTCCTAGATTGGCATTAGGGTCCCATACATTCATGTCTGTTAAGGCCATGCTGTGCAAATAAAACTCAGACATCTTGGCCCTATCTTCTAGTGTGCTATGATAACAAAGATTAATGAACTTCCTATAGTCCTGAAATGGCATGGTGCCTCTCTGTGCTAGGGTCTTGATATGAAACTACAAGCATTGTTCCTTGAGGTACAGGGCATATAATTTAGGTAGAATCCTACATTGGATTTCTTCTAAAGAGAGATTGGCCATACAGGCCAATTGATTCTCTTTTTATTGCAACTTTCCTCTCAACCGTGTAGTTTCTGTTTCTAGTTGATTTTTCATTATGGCTTCTCTATCTCTCAAGCTACTTAACTCTTTTCCCATCTCCTTAAGATTCTCCTCCATGTGACCAATGTCTTCCATCCCCTTGGATTTGGCAATATGCATCCATCAGTGAGTTCTAGCTCTCTCCTTCCCAAGGTCGAAGAACAGCAGAATGGAAAAATTTTTACGAATGGCCCTAACTCCTTTAATAAACATGTAGTAGGGGTCAAGGTTAGGTTGGGGGCTAGGTTCTTTTGACATTGGGTCCTCTTATTTCGTTTCTTATTGTTGGCCTACCTCCTTTTAAATTTTTGTGTCTCCTGTAGGTTCAACATAGTATCCTGTAGGACTGCTTCTACTTCCTGTAGATCCTATTGTGTATCCTATAGGATTGCTTTTCCCTTGGAGAAGGTGGATCTAGTCATAGGCCTTCTCACATAGGAGATAGGAGACTCAGGAGAAGGCATTTTATCCTTTTTTTTAGGTGAGTATTCAATCAAAACAGGAATTTTAGTTGGTGTTTGGGGTTTACCCTACCATATTCTTGTGCTTTTCCTTGTCTTGAAATATAAGGGGGCTTGCCTCTATCTTTTTTCTTTTTGCTTGATGAGGGTGCTAAGAGTAGTGAGGGCAGTTGTTTCCTCTCTCTTAGTGGGTTTTAGAGATGCCCTAGGTGACTCCTCCTTGTCCTCTGCCCCCTCTTTCCCATTACTTTCTTCACCTATGCCTTTCCTTTCTTCTTCCTCTTGTAGATCCTCATCTTCTTTATTAGTTTCCTCCTTAATATCCTCCTCTGTTTCTTCATCATCCTCCTTCTCTTTCTCCTCTTCTTCTTCATCTTCCTCATTTTCTTCTGTTTCATATTCTTCTTCATCCATCTCACCTTCATATCCTTTTGTTTCTTCTTCTTCCTTCTCTACTTCTTCTTCTTTTGCTTCAGTCTCTTCCTCTTCCTCTCCATTGACCGTAGGACTAACATCATATGTGAGAGATTTGATGTCTTCCTCTCCCTACATGTATCTGACAACTGACCATTGTATAGGAATTCTAAGGTTTTGGAGGGTACCTTCTATAAAGATTCTAATTAACCCATGGTGAACGAACTTTTGGGAATTTCCCTCTTGCTCCTTGATGCTTGTTTTTATCAGTAATTGTAGCAGGAAGTATGGTATGTTGAGCCTTTGGTGAGGGCGAGTTTATGCTCCAAATCTCAACTCTTTAAGGAGCCTAAAATGATAGCCATAGACCACACTATACCTACCCTCACATGATATGTATTTGATAAGTTGTTAGCTCACCTCATTCCAGGGATATGGCAGATTTTCTCTCCTTCACTTTGTCCTCAATGGGTTCCTCACCTTCTAAAAATAATTTCCTTTTTGCAACCTAGTTATCTCCTTTGTCTTCCTTCCTCCATGGTACTCCTAGGGGAGGTTTGTAACTCTGCTGATGAGTTCAGGGGTGAGTTCTATGGAGAGGCCTCTTACCACAATAGTGCCATGGACTCTAGTAAGTGGAATGAGGGAGAGAGCAAAATCTCCTACCAACTCATCATCATACCCCCTTAATTTTTCGTAAAACCCCATCTAATTATGCCTTATGAAGATTTTAGTACCTAAGGGTGTTGTTGGATTCTCATAGTGTTAATGGGCTCCCTTCTATTAAAGCCTCCTATGATCTTGGTTGGTGAGGTTTGAGGAGAAGAGATGGTTGATACAATTTCCAAATGCAAAAGTAAAAAACTAAGATGACTGTGTGGACAATTCTCTTGAACACCTGCCAAATTCACTCAAACTAGAGGACTTTTTTATTCAATTTACTTGGAAAGAGGGATGTAATTACAGAGCCTACCTATTCATAGTGTTTTTGTGGCCAAGCCCCTATGTTTTTCCCTCTGAAACTCCTCTCGGCCTATCCTATAGACTGTTTCTGCGTATCCTGTAGGAATCTTGTGTGCAATATTGTAGGATTTCTTGTGCAATCCTGTAGGAATTCCTATGAAGAGAAACGATGGTGTCTTCCTTGATCTAGGTTTCCTAGGTATGAGAGCAACTTATGAGAGTGAGCCTCGAGGAAATGAATGCATGAATGCATGGGGATGACGATTATTTCCTACTATGGTCATTTCGGGTGAGGTGGAGTGCTTGAAGACAATGTACGGTTTCTATTTTTGGAATGTTGGTCCCCACTACCACCTCATCATTCCCCACTTCCTCGTAAACAACACCCAATTCATGCTTCTATACCCTTAACTTCTTTTGTTCTTCTACTTTCTGTTTTTTAGTTGATTGCTGCCACGTGTGAGAGGAAAAATTGTTTTATCTTTGTTGACTAATTGAAGGTGGGCAAGTTAACTGGCCACCTTTTGCTTATAAGCCAACTTACACGTAGCCTTTACATCCTTTGAATACATTGTGCACATGAGGGAGTGAGCGGGATACTTACTTGTGGTGCTTAATACCTTGTTGTAGTGGTTGAAGACCGGAGGTGCTTGTTGTGTGTATTGGCTACATGTTATTCTTCTTCCCTTTTTTCGTTGTTCTTTGATGATTTTTTTGTGGTACAGGTACGAAGTGTTGAAGTTGTTGGTGGTGTTGTTGCTTTGGAGTCCCTTCTACTCTTGGATCATCATGTTGGAAGCTTCCTATTCTTATGAATTGTATTCTGTGGGATAAGCTACTATAGGAATTCCTACAAGATGTCTTGTAGCTACTTCTCCCTTAGAACTCTTAATCATACCTTCTACTGGGAGTTTGAGGATGGTGACATGGATGGAGAGGGAGGCTAGGAGTGTGGAGAATGTGGAATACTTGGGTGATGCTCCCTATTTCTCTCTGTTTCCTTATTTTTCGAAGACTATGATTTTCTTTTTTTAAAACTGATATTTTTTTTAAGGATGAATGTAGGGTGATGAAGGTGGACATAGGTATGGTAATGGAATGCTGATGTAGGGGTGCTATTTTATTGACATTGTAGGTCATTGTTTCCTTTAGGATCGCTTCCTGTAGGATGTCTGGGTCATTGTGATTCCTACAGGATAATCCTATAGGTTTTCAGGGGATCCTGTAGAAAGCACAGTCCCCTTGTAAAGTAAAGGAAAGGAGTGGAAAAAAATGGAAGAAATGGTAGGGTGATGAATGAAAATGAGTGGAAAAATGAAATGTGAGTGAATTAGGTCTCTTGGTGATCCTCTTTTTCTCCCTAATCATCCTTATTTTTGACCTACAAAATAGAAATTTTCATGATTTTTCTCTTTTTTTTTATTTTTTCTTTTTTCTAAAACAACTAGACTACCTCATAGAGGTTTTTAACCTAGCTATTTTCCCTAGGCGCCCCAAGAGAGGTTTTCACCCAGGGATCTTTTTTTTCTCATTATTTCTCTTTTTATTTTTTATTTTTTATTGAAACCATTGGGCCACCCGAGAAGGTTTTCAACCCGATAGTGGGACTCAGGCGGCTCATGGATGTTTTCACCTCACTCCTTATTCTTTTTCTTCTTTTTCTTCTCAATGATTTGATGAGGTAGGAGCTGAAACTTTCTCCACTACCATCATTGTTTTATTGATATCATCAATGAACTATTTTTTTGACAATGGTCTCTTGTAAATTTTCAATCAGTGTCCATTAACAAGTAAGGGAATGGCCTCTTCATCTATGGTTCTGATCTGTACTGAACCATTATCATAGCATCTTTCTACAACATAATGTCCTAGTCATCTTGTCCTTAACTTTCCCTTCAAGTCTTTATACCTAGTTTCATATAACAAAGCCATATCACCTTCTCGAAATTACTTTTCCTTGATGTTATTATCATGCCAGATCTTCCTCTAAAGTTGAATTACCTCTGTATGTAGGAAGGCCTACATTCTAAACTCATCCAAACCATTCAACTGGAGAAATCTTTCTTTTTGCGCATTGTTGAGACCTATATCTAGTTGGGTTGCCATCCTTAATGTGTTATACTCAAATTCAGTGGACAACTAGGCTTTTTTCCCATAGACCATCTCTTAGGGTGTGAATCCAGCGGTGGCCTTTCAGGTGGTATTATATAACCAGGTGGCCTCAACTAGTCTATCTCCCTAATCCTTCCTATTGTTGCTTACCAATTTGGTCAAGATGCCCTCCAATGCTCTATTGGTCACCTCTGCTTGTCCATTAGCTTGTGGATGATAGTGAGTGGAGGTTTTATGCTTGATCTTGTGCTGGCTGAGCAAGTCTTCAATCATGTTGGAGGTAAACTAGCTGCCTTGGTTTGTGACCAGCTCTCTAGGGTACCCAGATTTGTAAAATACATTCTCCCTTAGGAACTCAAACCTTCTCTTCTATTGCTACCTTAATTTCCTTGGTTTTAGCCCACTTAGTTAGATAGCCAGTGCACACAATAATGTACTAATTTTCTTTGGAAGGAGGGTCAATATGTCCAATGAAGTCCATGCACCACTTTTAAAATGGATCGAAAGTCACTTGAGGTTAGAGAGGAATTTCATCTCTTGGAGTAGGCCTTCCCTTCCTTTGGCACCAATCACACTGAATAGTATATATTTTCACATCTTGATGAAGAGTGGGCCAATAATAGCTTGCTTGTAACACTTTGAATGTTGTCCTCTTTGTTGCAAAGTGACTTCCAAAAGGTCCATCATGACAAGTCAGAAGGATGTCAAAGACTTCCTCCTCCCTGACACACCTTCTCAAGATTTGATATGTGCGATGTTTGAAGAGATTGCCCCCGATGCAAGTGAAGGGGGTGTTGTTCCTCACTATCTTGCTTTTCTCTTTGGAGGACAGGTTCAGTGGGAACTATGCAGATACCAAATAGTTTTCTATATCAACAAACCATGCAGAGAGAACTAAAATAGAAAATAAGTGCTCATCTGGTAACTAGTCATCAACCATTCCTCCTTCACCTGCTGGCAAATTTAATCTGGACAAAAAGTCTGCAATAACATTTTGCTCACTAGGCTTATCAACAATATTTAGATCAAAATTCTATAATAAAAGTAACCATCTTATTATCCGATCATTCACATCTAGTTTGTTCGTTAAATGTTTGATTGCAGCATGGTCAGTATGTACAAATGTTTGATAGCCTGTAATATAATGCCTAAATTTGTTCAATGAATGCACAACAGCCAGGAGTTCCTTTCTGGTCATTGCATAATTTAGTTCAGCCTTTGACAATTTTTTTTTGATAAAGTAGATAGCATAAGGAAATTATTCATCTATCTAACTAAGGCTTCTCCTACGGCTTTGTGTGAGGCCTAAACATACATATGAAAAGGAATGGCCCACTTTGGGCCTCGAAGAATCAGCGCAGTGGTTAACTTGTTCTAAGGCCTCTTGACAACTTTTTGACCATATAAACTCAGAGTCCTTGGCCAACAAACCAAATAAAGGAGAGGCCAACATGCTGAAGTCCTTTATGAACATTTGATAGTATCCATCTAACCCTAGGAAACTTCTGACATCTCTCTACTTCTAAGGAGATGGGACCTTTTGGATGATAGCTATTTTGTTTGGGTCCACCTGCAGTCCTTGTTGAGATATTGAATGACCTAGCACAGTCCCTGTAGTCATCAAGAATTCATATTTTTCAGGAATAAGAGACAGGTTCATTTCAATGCATTTGTGTAGTAATTTTCCTAGGTTGCATAGAGCCTCTTGAAAATCACAGCCATAAGGTGTAAAATCATCCATATAAATTTCAACCGCATCATGGACTAGCTTGGCAAAAATACTCAGTACTTCTCCTTGGAAAGTGGTAGGAGCATTGCATAGGCCAAAAGGAAGGACACTATAGGAAAAATTACCCCAAGGACAAGTGAAGGTGGTTTTATCTTGGTCTTCTAGGCTGATCTTGATTTGGTTGTACCCACTGAATCCATCTAAGAAAGAGAAAAACTATTTCCTTACCAGGCCATCTAGCACTTCGTCAATGAAAGGTAGAGGAAAATGGTCGTTCTTTGTGGCTTTTTTAAACTCCCTGTAATCAACACAAATCTTCCACTTACCATTTTTCTTTAGAACTAACACTAAAGGAGAGATCCACTCATTGTTGGAGATGGGGTAAATGAATCCTGCATCTAGTAGTTTTTGCAGTTCTTCTTTGACTATATCTTTAAGAGTTGGATTCATCCTCCTTTGGGGCTATCGGATTGCCTTGCAACCTTCTTGGATGTATATGTGGTGAGTACACACTAACAAGCGTACTCCCTTCATTTCTTTTTAATGCCAACCGAAGGCATCTAGATGTTTCTTTAGCATGTTGCATAAATTCTCTTCTTGGAGAGCAGAAATAGATGGATTGATTTTCAAGGTTCTCTTAGGGCCAAATTATATGGTTTTGACATTGAGGGGGTTGGAATTGGACAAGAATAGGTCAATTGGATGATTTTTCTGGGTTTCCTTTATTACATATTCTAAGGGAAATGTACTGGGAGTTGGATTTTGGAGTAGGTGTTCAATAAAATCATCTTCATCCTGTTGTCCTCCTCCGATGGTTGTTTCTAAAGTATGAAGTTGGGCAGAATAAACTTCATCTTCTTCCTCCTCCTCCAACCTTAAAGGTAAATCATGCTCTAGAGATGGTTGAGCAGGAAGGTGTATGACTAATAACTTGGACATATGTCGATTCTTGATGGTCGTATTCCCAACTTTGCAACTAATATAGTCATTGGTAGTGGCCAACCAGGGTCTCCCAAGGATGAGAGGGTAACGAGTAAGATTAAACTTAGGTTGGAGAACTAGGAAATATGAAGGGTACTCCCAAGATTCAATGGAGACCATCACATCCTCCACAACCCCCTCAGGGGTCACTGTGGAGTGGTCTGCAAGTTGCAGAACTTTTGTGGTCTTCCTCAAAGATTCTTGGAGGTTGAGCTTGAGCATGGTGTCCTTGGTCATCACATTAATGATAGAACCAACATCGATCAAAGTGTGTTGGACAATGGTGCCATTGATGTGCACATCTACTACAAGGCTTCTAGGGTCGAAATACTTTGGACAGATTACCTACCCCAACATTAAGTCAAACAGCTATGCAATGACATTAATGGTAGGGGCATCTTTTCTGCACCTCCCTGGATGCTTGAAGAACTTATCCTTAATCAACCTATTGTAAATATGAACATCTTTTATTGCTCAAATAAGTGGAATATTTACACATAGATTTTTCAATTCTCCCATAAGTTCAGTCTCTTCTGGGGTAGGCTAGAGTGGTTGGCTTAATCTCTCAGGAAAGGGTGGATTCACTTTAAGAATGATTTCCTCTCTTTCTTCCTCTAACCTCCCTGGGTGGAGGTGGAGGTTGGTTATATGGGATAACTCTCCTAGATATCAGGTTAATCTCCTATATTTCCATAAAATAAGCTAGATATGATATCTCTCCATTGTATACTTGATGAGCCTGTCTATTGTTTGGGTTAGGATTTGGTTGGGAAGAAATCTCGGGTTGGTTGGGTGGAGCAGAATGTAATAACTATGGTTGGGAAGGTGGTGGAGGCAATAAAGTTGGAGAATTGTTGTATTGGTGCCTCGACCCCTGGGGTGGTGCATTCCACTGAGGTTGTGGTGGAGCATATGGTTGAAATGACTAGCTGGCTGGTTGGGAGTAATACTGAGATGAAAAGGACCAAGGAGGAGGTGCAGACCAGGAAGGATGAGCAAGGGGTCCCCAAGAAGGTATGGTTGTGGTTTGGTTGGGGTTGTAATATGCATGGGATGACCCTTGCATGCCTCGCTTGTATGGTCTAGGCCCATGAGATCTATGTTGGTTTATGTAACAGAGCTACTCAGTGAGCGCTTCATCTCCTTGATATATAGCTTTGAGTCCAGGGAAAAAAGGGCACTTGTCTGTGGAGTGGTTTTCTTCAAAAACTAAAAAAATTTCAATAGAATTCAATGGACATTCATTCCTAGGATGCCTACTTTTGCATCTAGGACAAAAAATGGCCAAGGTTTTCTCTACTTCCTCCCGCTTTCTCTTAATGTGCATAGTTTCCATTTGCAAGGTAAGGTTTTGCAACATCACACTCTTGAAATCTTCCATCATGTTTCCAATTTCACCCTTGATGGATGAGTTGGAAGAGGATGTGCCAACCATACGTTCACTACCCATACCCTTTTTTCTAGTTGCCCTAGAATGGTTTCTAAAGATAGTCTTAATATCCTCATAGGGTAATTGGTAGATATCTCCTGCTGCTAACAATTGTAGGGTATCTAGAAGATCTTCCCTTACTCCCCTAGCAGAACCAGCTTTAGTGACTTAGGGTCAAGTGTGCACCTGGCCCTTTTGTAACTAAGTTGGAATCTTTCTTTGTAACCTTCTAAGGATTCATCATTACCTATGGTTCCTTAAAATTTCCTCTTTAGTATCCTTTGACCAAAAATAGACTCGATACTTGTTGCTAAAGCATTGTTTCATTTGAGCCCAAGTTGTGATGTTATCCATAGGTAAACCGATGAACTAGTGCAATGTTGCATCCTTGAGGGTAGATGGAAATAGTTTTAACTTCTTCTCATCATCTGTATAGACATATATTCGGCATATAACAACAAACTCAAATGGGAAAGTGTCAGGGAATTCTGTGGTCAAGCCATGGAAATGAGGTAGAGTAGAGGGGCTTATATTTTTCATCTTAGTGTCCCCATTGGTTTCCCTGATGGGGAAAACACCCTCAACTCTCTCTCTATTCCCTCTGTAATTTTCATTTTCAGCCATTGGTTCAATAGGAATGGGTTCTTCTTCTTCTTCTTCTTTCCCTGTAGGTTCTTCAAATATGTTAGGTTTCTCACCTAAGGGTTCCTCCAGTTCAAAGCCACTGAAGAAGAGGGAAGGTTTGATGTTTGATGCAATGGGGGTATTTGGCAAAAAACTCCCTAAGTTATCCCTATTCCTACGAGGCATGAAATGAAATTTTTTTGGGTTCATTTTGAGTTTTTTCAAAATTGGAAAGTACTTTGCAGAATTGAAATTTCTGATTAAATGAAAAATACTGACTGAATGAAAAACTAATTACTGAATTGAAATCTTGCTTGAAAAATGGAAAGGAAAGCGGAAAATGTAGAATGAAAAAGGAAGCAACTAAATTACTTTTGCAGAAATAAACTAATGGCAGAATTTTAGAGACAAGAAATAGAAGAAAGAACTCAGTAATCTCATATTAATCAGACACCTCCCCGGCAATGGTGCCAAAAAGTGATGAGCACTAGTATTTCAGCAAGAATGTTGTAACTCCTGGGCTACCATCTTTACTTTGTCAACCCAGGGTTCGTACAAACTTGGAGGTGACAGTGTTGTATAAACAAGTAAAAGTGATGGTTCTGCCTTTTGTCAAGGTTCAGTTGGCGAAATACCACTAGGGTTTTCAAGCTAGACTTCTATGGAGTCAAAAGAAGCTTGGTTTCTTGATGGAAGGAAGGGAAATCTACTCTAAGGGAGAGCTACACTACTACAATATTGGAAAAGATCGAAATTCAATGCTAAATCACACTATTTCCTAATTAATTGCCAAGAAACTATGCGTTGCAATAATTCTAAATTAACATGAAACAAATGTTATTATCTAAGCATGGACTTAACAAGCATCAAACGTCACTAATGTACAGGTAAAGTTACTAAAATAAATCTGTTTTTGTTTTTTTGTCGTTTCATGAAAAATCAAGTTTGCAAACTAATTTATTTTGGTGATGTGGCAGGTGAATTAAGGATGTTGGAGGATGGCTGGAAGAGTTAGGAGATGGTTGGATGGTGTAGGAGACCGTTGGGAGGATTTTGGTGACTTCCTAGAGGTTTTCCCTCAAATCAGCCTCAAAACATACCATTTCAAGAAAACCTACAGGATGTACTAGAAACCTATAAGGTTCCTTGTAAACCTACAGGATACAATAGAGAACAACATGGAAGGTGTTGGAGGTGATGGAAGGCTTAGGGATGGTGGTATATGGGTGGAATGAAGTGAGGAAAGGTCTAGGATCACTCAAAAGTCAACAACAAAGATAGAGGATGGTTGGATTCGCTCAATGTGCTTGGAAGCATTTCTATGTAAAATGATGAAATCTAGTGAAGGCAATGGTGAAAACAAGGAATGACTATGGTGTATGGAGTGGAAGGTGGTTGCTAGCTATGAATTATTTGTCTCCTCTTGAAGCACTTTCTCTACATAAAACATGTATAACTCCCAGAAAGCTATGTAAACAAGAAGCATTCTCATAAGCCAGAAAAGCATAATTAATCAACTAACTACCTACATGATGCATGAGGAATGTTTCTAAAAGGAATGAGAGCATGGATGAGATCTACTACAAGAGTGAAGATAAAAGAGATGGAAATGAAATCATACTTTGTAAAACTGATCAAATGCTAACTTAAACAGTGCAAACTCTAAATCCTATGCAAGAAATAGAAATTTGTGTTTTTGGGGTTGCATAAGGGTCCCTTTCTCAAATCATGATCCAAAAGGGAGGAAATGAGGCCAAGACACCCAATCACAATATTCTGGTACTTCTTTTATTCCTTCTAACCTTCTACTGAAGTAAGGCACAAATGGAAGCAAACTAATAAACAACCAATCCAATCTACTATTTGCAATGAAAACACATCTAAAGGCAAATTAACAATGAAGCTGTGAGAATAATATAAATATACAGTTACAAGAAAGAAGAGCCTTGGCTGCTTCGGTTGGGCCCTAAACCAAGAGCTTCAACCCTCTAAGTTAACTCAGTGCTGGCTAAAAACAAAACTGATTCTTATTACCAAAACAAAACTTTACATCAATAAAACTTTCACAAGTCTGGAACTCGAAAATAGCTTAGAGTATTACAATAAAAATTTGAATCCTAATGAGGCTCTAGGATTCCCTACTTATACAACTAAATTCCCCAATGAGTTCCTTAAAATTAGGGAGGCTTGGCTCCCAAACTCGAGATAAACTAGCTCTTTGTCTCTCACTTTCTCTACTACCTTCTAATCCTCATGGCTTGGCTGCTTGCACTCTGATCTGGTGTGATGGCTGGAAGAATATTTGAATGGGGGAGAAGTAAATGAGAAGAATTTACCTCCTATAATCCCTCTCCCTTGTCCCATTTGAGTTTTACCCTTAGTATTTGCCAGATTTCCTTGATTTTCTCCTTCAATCCTGCATTCAATGCATATTAATCCACTAGGCATAATATCCAACTCTAAGTCATCTCATAAACAAAATAAAATAAAAAACATGTAATAAGTTATGAGAAAAGTTAGTTTGACTAAGCTAGGGGGTGAATTAATTCCCACATAATTTCCCAATGATGAGGCTCATCAATTATGCTCCAACCTGCAAATTAAACCTTCCATTTCCAAAACGTTTATTCTATGAGGATGTTATCTTAAGGCTTCTAAGAGGGACATACGTATATATAAGAACAACTAATATTGTATGACTACATTTTCAACACTTGGAACTAAGAATTGTAAGCCACAGTATCCTTTGCCACTTGACCACATGTGACTCTTTACACCAAATGTGTGTTTTAACAGTTGAGATTGTGTATATGAGATCAACAGGTGAATATCACTTAGGGTTAAATCTAATTGTCTTACCATACTTTTTCTATCTCATTTGAATTCATTTGGTATTTCCACTCCACCTACTCTAACATGCTTTATTTTTGATAAGTTAGTTTTTATTTGTAAAAGAGGGTATGAAAAAAATAAAGAATAAAAAAGAAAATATGAAAAAATAGAAAGAAAAAAAGATTAAATAAAATCCCATCAAAATAAAATCAAAATTTCTATAAGTGTTTGTTTAAATGCCACTTCATAGAAATACATTGCATTGTAATAAATCAAGGTTTTGTGTGCAGCTTGCTTAACTGCCACAAACGTTTCTTCTGATTTGAATCATACAGTTTAATATTGATCAAGTCATTTAAATTTATGTCTTAGATTAGGGAGTAAGTTGACCAAGCTATTTAATCTTGGGAGAACATTATTATATAATTTAGAATAGAATAAATATGGCCTAATGTGCTCAAAAGTTTCCCAAATATGTATTATATTAGGATTAGAAGTAAATTAGGAAAAATAATGGTTGCTAGTCCAAATGCATAGAAAATTTAGATTAATATTAGATTAGGATTTAATTACCTTTAATCGGTGATTAATTTTTGTGCAAATAAACATTGTAAAGCTTTTATTCAAAGTTAGAAAAGGATAAAATTGTTTTGTTGTGAAACACTAAAGGTCGAACACAATCGGACAACTATCCACTTCCTCACGTAGATCAATGGCAGGGAAGCAATTTCATACCCCCTCCATATGTTATGCGATAACAACAGGGGGGTCCCAAAAGTAGTTTTATTAGCGCAAGCCCCTCATTACATGTAAAACAATGTAAAATTTGAAATGGGAACTATAAGCTCAAAACGGGAACTTTGGCAAAAAAACCCCAAAAAAACATCAAAAACAATGCTAAAAACGAAAAGTGTGTATACTGGAACGATGTTTTTCTTTAGGGTCAATTTTGAACATGTTTTAAAAATGGCAGTGAAAACAAAATTTTCCTGCAAAAAACACCTTGAAAACGAAAAAGTGATGATACTAGAATGATGATTTTTTTTTAGGGTCAATTTTCAACATTTTTAAAAAATGCTAGTAAAACCGAATTTTTATTGGCCAAAAGAGTTGTTTATGAGGGAAAAAACACACTAATCTTTTTGGTAGAATAACTTTTTTCTTTCCTAAGTATAAATTAACATGTTTTCAACCATAACATGCTAGATACAAAAGAAATTGGATTTTTTTCAACCATAAAATTAAAAGACCATGACATTATAAACAAATTACATGACTAAATGTGTTCAAATGTCATTATTTGTATATTGAATGAAACATACATTATATCTCTAATTTAGTGTTCAATTGTAGATATTCTAAACAATAAAAATTATTATAATTAAGACATATAATCCAACAACATAAAAATGACTCATAACTTCTCATTTAACACCATATGGAAATAATTTTTTTTATTTCAAGATATGATGCAAACATCACCTAGATAAACTATCTTAAACAATTATTCAAAACCACTCATATTTCTTGCACACCATCAGAATTCACATCTTCAGATGAATGATTGGATGTTGATGAAGATGTTCCATATTCTTCTCTTTCATGAACTAGTGCCCTATCTGAGTCCAAATGCATGCCCACCATTTTAGGTTTCAAAATTCTTCTAGATCTATGACTGTTTTCAGCAAACTCCCATCTCAACATTGTTCCTTCTGGTAACAACCTTTTCATAATCTCTATCGTCTTGAAGCGAAGAGTTCCTCTCTTTGTTAAATTGAATTCATAAACAAGTATGTAAACATCCTCCAATTTTAATATGTCCGTGCAGCAACGATTTATATTTGTACCCTTTCTTTTTCTCTTTCCGCTATTTTTTTGTCAACTACCATATCTAGCTTATACAAACCATTGAATGGGTGTGTATTTGTGGCATACCAATGTACTTCAACACCTCTAACATCCTCACTTTCTGTAAAGACCTTTATAACTTTAGAAATCTAGAATGGATAGCCATTGCGATCTCCATCTGCTAGCACTGCGATCATGCAACCCTCCTTAATATCTTGTACTAAACCCTTGTAAAGGTCTTCCATGGCTTCACATTGTGCACGAGACCTTCTGGAACCGATATACATCTCTCTTTCCTCTACCTGTTAAGAATTAATAATACCTTGAGATTGTTGTTGTTCAACAATGTTTATTTCCTCATGTTCATTCGACTCATTTTGTGGCCGAATAAATGGATTTTTCAAAGGTATATCTTCATTTGTTGTTGTTGAAATGATATCACATTGACTATTGAAAAATGACTCCCACCAAATTGAATCAGCAATGTCAATGTACTCATACGTATATCTAATACATTTTTTAATTTCTTCTAGGCAATCAGAATAATTTATATCTTTTTTCTGTGTACGCGCATTATGAACCTCACCAACTGATTGTAATAACAATATTTTTGATGCAAATATTAGATGATCTACAATAAACTTAAAAAATTCCAAACTTTATGATGATGCCCATTCTGTAGTAGTTGAATGCTTCTTGCCCCATATTAGTGTTTTCTCATCAATTTTTTTGATACGAAATTGATGTTGGAAGCTAATGCCATTAAGTTGTTCAATGCATTTCCCCTCACCATGTGATCCTAGAATAAGCCTTCGCATGTCAACAGTTTCTTCCAATGCATCAAAAGTAGGCTCTAGCATGTATGATTTCTTAACACATTTAATTAATGATGGCAAGCTCCCAATTTCCTTCCTCCTCAATGTGACTGAAAAATGACTGAAAATATGATCAATATGGTCATGAGTGTGCCCAAAAAGAAGGAAACGAACCTTTACCTTTTGAAAAATTCTCAATTCAACAAGCATGTTTAGATATCCAAAAACAACCTGATTTTTGTTTTCATGCTAAGTGTTGTCCAATTGTAGATACAAAACTTCAAGAAGATTACTAGACCAATGAGAAAGCACATCGTGAATTATGGTTATGGTCAGATTTGCATCATTATGAATATTTGGAGCTGTGAGTTACACCTTGGAAACATTTTCCCATTGAAGACCATACAACTGAGCAAGTGATACTGAATAAAATTTTCCTCCTGTAAATTTTTGGGTGTGCGAACAAAATGTGGGAAAAGTGTTTTCTTCTAGTCCATACAATCAATTATCAAACCCAAATATTTATCTGGATTATCATAACATTTCTTTAAATGCTTGTACAACTTTTTCCTTTCACTTGTTTGTTGTTCACGATGCTCCTAAAGTTCTTCGACAATTAAATCTACACAACATAAAATAAAGCCATCAAGAAATATGTTTTCATAGTTGATGACTATATAGTTTTAAAAGTTAAAGTTATGAATGCTTACCTCTTTCTGACCCTTAACATTTGTCCCTTTTTGATTTAAGAGAAGCACATGTACTAGCAAATCCCCATCCTTTTCTTCTTAGGAATATTGACATTGTTGAATTCTTTCTTCCATACCTTCACAAAATATTGATATGCAATAAATCGACCATGTCCCTCAGCACCTTCTGCATATTCTTTGTATAAGTTGTAGATTTCTCATCTTCAAAAATTATCTTGAATATGTATTGTCTCTCTATTTGGCATACACTCTCCATTCTTTGAAAATAAATCTTTCATCCATGACATTGCAGTATTTGATAATGGCCCAAACTTCCTTTTATGACGTACTTCTGAATAAAATGTGTGATCCTTTTCCAAAATTTCTTGTATTCTCGAGAGACAAAAATTCCCAATTGAATGAAACATTTTGAAAGCCTTTCTGTAGATAAATAAAGAACCAATATGATAATCATAAATGTAGATTTCATGCACCCAAATAAATATGAATTTTGCATGCTTTTATTCATTGACAAATATCTCTTCCTGCTCTCTAATGCAAATTTGAAATCCATATGTTTCAAGCAATATTTTTTACAACACTCACTTGAAATGAGAGTGCTAATAGAACTTCTTCTCGTCAGATATTTTGTTCTACCCCTTGTATAACTAGAACATCTTGTATTGATACAAAAAGGTCTACTTCTACTCCTCAATACAATATTTATTGGCAACATCTTCATCATTGGATCATCATTTGTATAAGGATTTTCATCATCATTAAGAGGAATGTTATCCACACTATGATCATCTATGATTTTCAAATACAGACTTCGATGATATTATTCATCTTTCCCTTATTTAGTGCTACTGTCACAGTCCTTATAATTCCAACTGAATGGAAAATTTGACTCGATGTTTATTGGATATTCTTCCTCATGTGCATTGTCAGTGCTGCTCTCATAGTCCATAGAATTAGGAGTATGTCGAAAATGTGACTGTTTACTTACTAAAAATGCTACATCCTATCCTTTTTCAGTACTACCTTTATGGTCATTAGAATTAGGACTAAGTGCATCATCCCGTCCTTCATCATTGTTGCTCTCATAGTCCTTAGAATTAGGACTAAGAGAACACCATGACACTCCACTCTTTTGAAATTCATCATCATGCTCTTCATCACTGCTGCTCTCATAGTCCTTAGAATTAGGACTAAGAGGACATCATGGCACTCCATTCTTTTGAAATTCATCATCACGCTCTTCATCATTGATGCTCTTATAGTCCTTAGAATTAGGACTAAGTGAACATCGTGACACTCCATTCTTTTGAAATTTGTCATCATGCTCTTTAGCACAGCTGGTCTCATACTCCATTGGATTAGGACGAAGAGGACATTGTGACACTCCATTATTTTGAAATTTTCCATCACGCTCTTTATCACTACTTCTCTCATAGTCCTTAGAATTAGGCCTAAGAGGACACCGTGACTCTCCATTCTTTTGAAATTCATCATCACGCTCTTCATCATTGCTGCTCTCATAGTCCTTAGAATTAGGACTAACTGGACACCGTGACACTCCATTATTTTGAACTTCGTCATCATGCTCTTCACCACTACTGCTCTCATCATCCTTAGAATTAGGACTAAGTGGACATCGTGACACTCCATTCTTTTGAAATTCGTCATCATGCTCTTCAGCATTGCTGCTCTCATAGTCCTTAGAATTAGGACTAAGTGGACACCCTGACATTCCATTCTTTTGAACTTCATCATCATTCTCTTCATCACTACTGCTCTCATAGTCCTTATAATTAGGACTAAGTGGACACCGTGACACTCCATTCTTTTGAAATTCATCATCATGATCTTCATCACTACTGCTCTTATAGATGTTACAGGAAAATTTGGGCACATCAACCCCAACTTCCAGATCTGTATTATTAGGGTCCATCAATCGCTAATTTGGTTCATTTAATTCCCTAATGAAGTTAACCTACAACATGCTTTCTTCCCAAGAGTTTCATGACACCATTCATCCAAAAAATGTCCCTAAGGAGATCATCGTAGGTGGCCTTCTTTCTATCTGGAATGAATGGCAGGCACTACATTGTCTTAGTGCTATGCATCACACCTAGCCTTTGTTTCACCTGCGATGAGCAAGATCCATCGAATTTTTCAAATGAATCCATTGGATTCCTCATCTAATGGATGCTTCTAGAGGTTTCTAGAAGGATTGGGATTGCGTTTGGATGAGGAAGGAGATGAATGAACCTTAATCCATTATTCCTTCCACCATGCAACCACTTCCCAAATATGGAAAAGCATTCATGAGGGCCATTAATGGCCTAACCTCCTCATTTCAGCTATAAAAGGACCAAACTCTCAAAGGCTGGTCTAGGTTAAGACTTCTTAAGCTAAGGAAATGCTACTTGAATGAGATTAGTAGAGAAAGTAATGTTATCATGTCAAATTGTTGTTTCCATGAGGAGAGAAGGGTTTGAAGTTGGGAGGATGACGCTGAATTGAACATGCATCTACATGGGTTGTAATCTTCCTTTCTATGTATAAAGAGTTCTATGCTTTTTCCCATTCATGTGTTATGTGATGTATGTTGTACTTTCGATTCTATAATATGTTTAGTTAACTGATCGATATGTATGCTTTGATGGTTTTCTGCCTCAGCTTGTATTCAGGTACAATTCAAGCGAGCTAAGTATGGAAGGGAGTGGTGAAAGCAGTCAAAGGGAAGAGGGATCAAGTGAGAGATAAAGGTTTGTACTTTTGCTCCTCTTTCTTTTATCTCTTAGCTATGGGAAAAGCAATGGAATTATTTTAACTGTTGTTATAGACTTGCTACTAAGTCTAGGGGTTAGTCATTCGAAAAGACACTAAATTTTCCCATAAAAAATGGTGACCATGCTGGGGATTGATCCTATCCCTTATAGTATCTTATCATTCTTTTAGAACATTTTGACATACTTTACCCTCTGTTTTTCATCAAATTTAAGTCCAATTCACTAAAATTGAGTCAATTTTGAGCACAAAATTGTCATTCTACAATCATCGTAGCTCTGTAACTGAGAGAGTGCAATGAATGTCACCCTCCACATTGAGACAGTGCTATGCATCATAATGTCCCTCACTATGACTTGTGCTAATTCGTTTTGGATCATTTTTTTCCCATCTAGGAGCTGAAGCCATAAGTTAGTTTCAGTTGTTTGAATTGTCTGCTAGATTTAGATGAATTCTTGTCTTTGAAAGTAGTCTTTGTTTCCTTGTTTCGACCCATTTTAGACTGGATTACTAAATGTTTGTTTATGTATTTGTTTATCATTTGTAGTCCTTAGTATAAAGTAATTTTAGTTGATTGTTATGAAGTGTCGTAAAAGCTTCCTTTATTGAATAATCGATTGGTCTATTTTGTGCATCTGATTCATATTTTCGTTAAGTGTTGAAAATCTTCATTTCCTTAAAGTTGAAAGTGTTGTTTAGTCTTCCTTTATATTTAAGTGAAATTGTCATAAATCGACATTTGTATGAAAAGAGCTTTTGAATCATTTGTTCATTTGTTTTTCTTAGTGCATAATTCACATTAAGGAGAACATAAAAGAAAAAGAAATACATATAATTGCATCTTAGAGTTTGATTGTGTGTTCCTAAATAGAATGATTAGGGAAATGCATTAGTGAGTGCTCTTTGTTGTTTGATCCAAAAAGTACTTGTTTGCTCTATCCCTTAATAGTTAGGATTTTAATTGTCGAAAGCAAAATGGAAAGAGTGCTTCTCATTTAGCTGCATTCTTAGGAATCTTGGAAAACATCATGTGGTGAAACCCAAAGGAAGATTTAATAAAGATAAACTGAAAATTAACCTCAATTAACCTAAAAATGCATTGGAATTTAACAAAAACATCTAGAGGTGTCTAGCTAGAGACATGTTCTGATGTCTTAAAACCTAGTGGTTGTCATTTCATTGAGGTTGGGTGATTCCTCCTCTCTGAACTAGTCAATACTAGTACAGACTTGTGCTCCCTGTACCATCGTGTATATAGTAGGAGACCCCAATAGGCTTACATCCTTTATCCCTAGGAAGCCGAGTCTGCTGCCTTACTGATCGTAATGCACCGAACATAGCATTCACGAGGATTGACTGTCGTATAGTAAATCCTTGGTAATTTTTCTTTAATTTAGCACCATGGTGTATATTGCAGTTTTGTGATTAGTTTGGTAAACCCTCTTTCTTAGTATCCCAAGAGTAGTCACTTTTGTTCCTTTTCAATGCCTTAAAAGAAAAGGTCCATTTGGGTGCTTGTCCTTTCAAACTCATTAAAAAACAAAAGCAACTAGAGTCATCTTTTTCTTTTTCTTGACTCTTAAAACATGAAAAACAAAGTAAAGTTATTGCATCGTAAAAGTTGATTGACCATGAAAACATCCTTTTTTCCTGAGTTGAGTTAGGTTGATAAGAACAATCAGCAATTCTGGAGGAAGATCAACCTCCACTCTGTTGTTCGAGGAGAGTTACGAGTAAACCGCCCTTGCCACTGGAAGCGACACCCATCCGGTCAAGGAGGACTTGTCAAACTGAGTCTGGTACTTCAAGAGTTTTTGGTACTTCATCTAAATTACTAGAGATGCCTATCATGACTAGTACTGAGCCTAAAGTTACTCCAACTATTTCTGGAACATCTATTACATAAGAGGAAGTTACTCAACTACCTGAGGCCACTATAAGGGAAACAAGTGAACAAGTGCCTGAAGTTGATCCACAACTTGAATTGAATCAACCAGAAATTACTTCATAACTTGAACTTGTTTAATTGGAATTTGATCCAGAACCCATAGTAGTTGCAACGGAAGACATTCTTGAACCTAAATTTGTTCATGAACCATCCATTGAAACTGGAGTTATTTTACTGGAACATCTAGACTTTGACCTTGAACATTCTGAAATTGTTACCAATATACCTCAGTCATTAGTAGTTCCTAAAACTCCACCTTAACACCAGAATTATTTTTTGGACATGACGGTGAACTCCTTCCACCTGGATTAATTGCTATAGAGGAAGAATCTGAAGAAGAGTCTGATCCCAAGACTCCACATCATTTTGGTCCTGGTTTATATCTTTACTCTGAATCTCTTCTTCGTTTTGCTACTGCCTTTGAAATCCCACTTGATTCATTGGGTCAACTTTTGGGTCAGCTAACCTTGGGAAAACAACCGCAAACATCCCAGACTGCTTCATCTGATGCAGCTGCGGAAAAGTCTTTTGTTGTTATGTCTTCAATGTTTATAACCACACCTGAGTAACATTTATATGGATAGTCGTCTGTCCTGAATAGTTACCAGTCTATGTCTGGAGTCCACTCAGGGGTTTCATATTTGCCATGGTCATCTCCCATGTCATCATCTGGAATTTTACCTGGTTCTTCCTATCAAGGACAACAATTTGATCCTAGGTATCAGTATCAAACTGGGCAATACGGTGAACAAAGGCCCATTTATCCTCTTAACACTGGATTGCCACCATATGGTCTGCAATATGGCTATTCACAACATCATCCCTATCAAGGAGGACACCCTTATGGTTATGTCCCATTGTATCCAGGTCATTCTGAAGTGAGAGTCTGTCAGTGGTAGCCAACTATGCCACCATAACCAAAGCTTGTGTATTCGACCCAAGCTATGTGAACTAAGCAAATTATTTTGACCCAACCTGTCGTAACTATGGAACAATAGATACAAGCTCAACCTGTTGTATCTCAACCTGTGCAAGTTCATTCTGCTACCTCACAACCTCAAGTTTCGAGTCAACAAACCCAAGCTTCTCAGCTGTTATGCAACAACCACTTGTTTCTCGAGTACAATTGCCTTACGTTAGTGTGCCATTATCTGGAGTGACTAAAGTTTCTATAGGTTTAGTTTATTCTCAGCTTGGTCAAACTAGTGTTGGGGGGAAATATCAAACTTCACAAATGATACCCCAACAACCTTGGCAACCATAGTATCCACAGCCTCCTTCAGAATGCCTAACCTTAGTATGGGCCTACTTTCCAAACGCAACCTGGGCAAGGACAATATTAAGCGTATCAGGGTCCCGTGTATCAAGCTAAAACTAGTTACAGACAAATGCAAGGTCAACCTGGTTTCAATCCATATAACAGATATGTCCCACCAACTTATCAAGGATACCAGCCTTATGCAGGTATGCAAAGGCCAATGGCACAGGCAATTCCATCTTATCCCAGATATGCTCAACCTGATCTGAATCGGCAGTTGCCATTTGTGGCAACTCTAGAATTACTAGATTTAAACTAGCTTACGAATGATCCAATTTTGTATTCACCGTTGTGGCCAGTGATTCCTCATAAGTTTCCTTCCGACATTCCAAAGCTTAGTGGAAATCCTAGAGAAGACCCATAAAAACATGTTATGACTTATCATTTATGGTGTCCTTTGAACTCCTTGAATGATGATTTGGGAAGACTCCGTCTTTTCTAAAGAGCACTAATGGCTCAGCTACTAAGTGGTATATTGAATTGCCGAGAGCTACTTTTAATAATTTCACCCATTTAACCACTACCTTTTTGACCCACTTCCAGTTACCCATCAGATATGAAACTGGAATGGAACTTTTGACCAATTTCGAACAAATGAATTCGACTCATATATCCAATCATATTCATGAGTGGCATCTTCGTCGTCGCATGGTTAAAACTTATGTTCCAAATC
Organism: Pinus taeda; assembly: GCA_000404065.3. Classification (NCBI taxonomy): domain Eukaryota; kingdom Viridiplantae; phylum Streptophyta; class Pinopsida; order Pinales; family Pinaceae; genus Pinus; species Pinus taeda. Next base: position 8,927 of record APFE031744171.1, on the reverse strand, counting down.
AGCATTTAGTTGAGTGGTTCATTAAGTCCTTATTGACCTTTATCACTAAGGATGTGGCTAAAGGTGGAGTTGTTACAAAAGAGCAAGTGATTGCTCGTGCCCAATATTTGGATTTGATTTATATGCAATCCAGCACGCTCTATGAAAAAATTCCACATGCACCGTGACTTAATCAATCCATTCCACTTCCACCATCGAATAGGGACTCTCATGTCAGAGACGGTGTGGTCGGTTCCTTGAGCACACAAACGGCAAGTAAACCATCTGATCAATCACTTGCCAAGAATCAAACTATAATGCACCTAAGGTTCCTGCTTCCAAGATTAATGCCATGTCATCTGACAAAAGGTAAGAATCCAAAGTAACTAGGAAGCAAGAAGAAAGGGAAAAATAAGAAGAAAACTAAAAACCCTCCTTAAGAGAAATCATCTGATTCCTCTACTTCGGGAAAGAAACCTCGTTATCCATGTCTGATATGTGATAATTATCATTTTACAAGGTGTTATCGGAAAATCTAGTGTCTATGCAGAGCTGCTAGTCCCACTAAGATGGCTAGCTATCTTAGAAACAAACAAATTAAATTTACTTTTGTTTTCCTTTACAAGAATTAGATAGGAGAAGAGCAAAGAATACCAACCTCGATCTTTCGCTTGGTTCTCTGCCTGTTCCTTCTCCCCTTTGACAGATCTTTGCCACTCCTCCCTTGACCACTCCACTTCAAAGAGTACCTATAAAGTAAAAGCAACATCATACCTTCAAAGTGTGGAGATCTACAGTCATAAACAATATAGGACTAGATATATATTGACCACATACATGCATATATCATCAAACATACAAGAATATGGAGGAAAACTTGAATAGCTTTATTGATATAAAGATTAGAAGATATGATTACAACCCATTGATCTAACCCAGCGTCATCCTCCCAGCATGAAAGCCCTTCTTCAACTCATGAAAAGCTTAGATCACCCAACACTATGATATTCCACCAGGAAACCAATAGCACTTCCTTGCAAGATACAAAATTCCAGCCTCTAACCT
>APFE031744167.1:0-15668 GCA_000404065.3 Pinus taeda | reverse complement strand
TTGGTGAAGTGAATTGATCCATGCAATTCATCTAGTAATTCATCAATGATTGGAACGGGAAACTTATCTTTAATAGTGAGCTTGTTGAGCTCCCTATAATCTGGACACATGGGCCATGATCCATCCTCCTTGTGCACCAATACTACTAGAGTAGAGAAAGAACTTTGACTCGGTTGAATTATACCAGCCTCTAGCATTTCTACAATGATACATTCAATTTCACTCTTTTGGGCATAGGGATATCTGTATGGCCTGATGTTTGGAGGAACACTTCTTGGAACCAGATGAATAGCATGATCATGATCACGCATAGGTGTGAGACCTTTGGGAGTCTCAAATACCTTGGAATGTTTGTCCAAGAATTTTGGAGATCTGGAGAAATAGATGATTCCAATGTGGAAACATCTAGCGAACATAATTGTGCAATTACACCACTTTATTCCTTTTTTAAAAGCTTTGTCATACCGTTAGAGCTGATAATCCTTCCCAGTTTCCCTATAATACCCCTTAATTCAACTTCCTTTCCTTCCATAGAAACTTTCATGAAAATTAAAATCTATTGTACCCAAGGATTGTAGCCATTGGACTCCTAGTACAACATCAACACCTCCCATTGGAATGGAAGCATTGGGCTAGTCAATACATATTCCCCCATGGATAGCTTGACATTATGGCACTTTCCAGAGCAATTTATTGTTTCTCAACTTGCAACCATCACTTGACACTCTGGTGCTGGATATAAGAAGCAATTCAATTCTTTGCTACCTTACAATGAATAAAATTGTGGGTACTTCCTAAGTCAATCAATACTATTACCCTTTTCTTATTGATTTGTCCTTCTATTTTGATGGTTTGAGGAGTGGTAATTCCTGCCAAAGCATTACAAGATATGGTCAGATTCATTTCTTCTTTATCTAGGCTTTGTTCTTGGAGTATATCCTCTTCTTTCGACCTTTCTTGCTCCTTTTCTTCTTCCTCTTCACAATCTATGTAGAATAATTTCCTTTCAGCACACTTATGACCTTTAGTGTATTTTCTATCACAATTATAACAAAGCCCTTTTGCTCTTTTTTCTTCCAATTGTTGTGGTATCAACCTTATAGGTTGTGGAAGACTAGCGGCAACAACACTTCCGTCTTGTTGTGAGTGGTATGCTTCTTGGTTGCCATAATTTTGCTTTCCATTTTTCTTGCTAACCTGAATGCCTTCTCTAATGAATTAGGTTGCCAAAGGCGAACATCATGTTGGATATTATCCTTTAAAGACCCCATGAACACATCAATCCTATGCTCCTTTGGAATATTTTTTACCCTTATGTTCAATTTTTAGAATTCCTCAATGTGATCCATTATTGAATCCTTTTGTTTGAGACTTATCAATTGGCTAAAAAAAGTGTTGCTTTTTGTATCCTCATAATGTGCTATTAATTCTTCCGTAAAAATTTCCCAAGTGATAAATTGTTTACGAGAGCAAAGACATTGATACCATACAAATTGATTTGGTTCCAAATATAAAGTTGCAATACGTACCTTCTGTATGTTTTGTACATTGTTGAGATTGAAAAATTGCTCCATCTGTAATATCCATGTTACAAGATCCTTGCCATCAAACTTCCTCATATCGATTTTTGGAATATGGTGGGTCTTCGATCCCACATTAGAGTCTATGATACCATGATTAACATTTCTTTTGTTTGCATCATGACTTTCCTTTACTACCTTTCACCATTAATAAGTATTTCTTATAGAAAATTTGCAAATATGCCTTCAAATCTGCCATGTCTCTCTTCAAATCTATCTTCAAATCGTCCATCTTAGTTTCCATGCCCTTTATCTTAGCTTCTATTATCTTTTGTGAGAGTGACATTTGTTGCACTTGGTCTTGTAATTTTGATATATCATGTAGCATTTCTTCCTCTTCTTCATGAGTCATGTTAGAGATTTTAGGTTGCTTACTAGGTATTTGCATTTTCTTTCCTTGGGACATCAGTTACCGATTATAATTCTCTACTATGCCCTTTGAATTCCTTCAAAATAAATTTTCAAACCAAGCTTAAGCAAAATTTTAAAAAAATCTACACACCTTTTTTCACTTTGTAGGAGCTAGATATTGTCGCTGATGTATCGTAGTATTTTTGGATCATCCAATTCTAAAATTGTGAAATGCAGTAGCCCTCTGTGTCATCTTTCCAATTCCGCCAGTGTGCTCCAAATTGGATTCTCCAACGAGGAGTTATGCGAAATATCCCTCAGTGACCTGATTATAGACTAGTTCAGTAGAGCGAACTTGTACGACCTACCACGAGTCATTGTTTCAACCTTTGGCTCTGAAAAATATATAGACAAATCTATAGTATGTCCTCTTTCTGTACCTTCTTCTGAAATTTCAATCCAATGCTCAGAGAGAAAGTTATGACGATTTTCCCCAGGTCACTTGTTTAGAATGTAATTCAGGAGTCTGCAAAAAGACCAACTTCCTCAGATCATATCTCCGCAAATGTATCGTAAAAAGCTTTGAAATTTAGGGCCTAGATTTAGAGTGCTTTCTTCTCAAATGGGTTTTTTTTGGCTTCTGAAACATCGCAAAAAAGAAGTTATAGCGAAAATGCCACAATGACTTGCTTGGATCGGCGAAACCCTAGAATCCAAAGCTTTGATACCAAATGTTATGAACGAACTCACAAAAAGATAGAAAATATATATCAACGCCTTAGCTTCGATGATTCAAATGACAAAACCTCCTTCCTATACATAGGAGTCTAAGGAGTCACCATATAACCCAGCCGACCTAACAATAATAATACAAATCCACAAAAATAAAAATAGAGCGATTCTATGGGGCATAGTAATAAAAATATGGGGACAATAGGGGCACAACAATATTAATAAGGGGTACAAATACAATAGTAATGGGGTAATCACTAGTATTATAGGGACCCAACATAATCTCTAGTCATTTATTCTTCCTTCCCCAAGGTAAGTTAGTGAAATTCACCATTAAGGTATTAATGGTCGTACAATCATTCCTTAAATTGCTAATATCAAGTTTAATATCCTTTGATTTAACATTAATTTACACCCTTAGATTACTCTTTCCAAGTATGTTGTACACTATGTCTTCATGGTTTAATTTTCTATCATGCTTAATTCACTAGCAGATATGGTCAATCAGCTCTTAGTGATTTATTCATCGTTGGGTAATTATCCTTGTTCATCCTCAAAGTATTTCCTTATTTCATCCAATTCCCATCTCAATACCACTTAATATCATTAGTTAATATGGTTTATTTCCTCATCATTATATTGATAACATAACCTGTAAACAATTTCCCTTGTCTTTCCTGAGCTAGTTGTGAGTGTTTTTAGTTCACCATTCCTCATCTTGAACCTTAAAATTAAAGGGAACATTCATATGACCTTCACTATTCATTATTATTCATCATTCATGCTATCTAATGCATTTATCAAAATCGTTGAGGAAGCTTGTCAGCCCTTCACTTTCTCATACTAGAGAATACAAAATCCTTCCTATAGTAGTTTCAAATTCTTAAAATTCCATATCTACTAACTTCATAGTTCGAACTTCCTCACATTTTTGAATTTAGTGTACTTGTTATCATATTAACTTTGTATTCTTACCCGTAGTGAAGGTGGTTTCTTTCTCTTCTCTCTTATTTTCACAAAGTTGTTTGAAAATTGGGAATGTTGATTCTACTTCCCATCTCTAACATCACCATACCTTGAATTTTATCAATATCATGATAACCTAACTTCATCCATTGATTTGGAATATTTTATTCTTAGTAGGCTTCATTATTATTTAGACTTCGTAGTGATCCTTATCATGTTCTTATATGAAATACTTATGTAACTCCATGACTATTTTCCACCATGTGACACCTCACGATTATTCTCTCCCATTCTGCTCTAGGGCAGGCTAGTTCCTCTTGTTGATCATCTACATTCAATCATGAAACTTCATCCACTTATTTTTAAGTGTTTATCCATTACTCATTTCTATTCATCTCGTCATTTTATGTCAGTCATAGTTTTGACAATTACTATTCCAATTCTTAATATTAGTATTTCTTAAGTTATTACAATAATTTAAAGCCCTATTTCTCCTTAGTTCTTTCCATTCCTCGGTAGTATAACATAACACATTGCATTCTTACTTGATTATGATCACTGACATGCTATGAAAAGCATATCAAAGGATGTCATTACTTCAATTAGAGTAATTATCTTTAAAAACACAACTTATTCACACCCCATTTTTTTTGACATAGCATTAAGGCATATTCCTTACACTAGTTACAATAAAAAAAGAATACCGTGAGTACAAATGAATGAAAATTAGTTTGTCGGTTTGGAGTTATTGTCTTATTAGTCTTCCTAAGTCTCTAAAAATAATACATCATTGAAACAAATTCAATTAAATAGTATTTTTAATACATCTATTCTCATCCAAAATCTATTTTTCTTATCTTAGATAATTTGTTAAATTTGAAACACAAAATCATAATTAATACTAATTTATCCCCTTTTTTCACTTCTTAAAATCTCTTATTTTAATAAATAAAATAAAAATCTAAAATAAAATTAATATATAACCTCAAGTAATACTCGACACCCTTCTACTTAACCACTTAACATATTAGTTAACCTACTTTACGCCATTGTGTTGCTATTATATGTAACAACAATCCAACTCAGATAAATAGTGAATAATATGATCAACATTCAAGGAATGTTATTTCTGTATCTTTAGATCAGATTGAAACCATAAAATAACGAACAAAGGCAAGTGGACAGAGTCAACAACTTTTTCACATAAACAATGACCATCTAAAGGTAATAAGATATCAGAGTTTATACCATTGTGAATTGGAACGGATTTCACTATTTTAGAGCACTTTAAATGGTGACGATATTACAAATGTCAACATCAATTATCCAAATTCTTCAAGCACTATGTAAACTATGTTGTAAAATGAACCAGTGGTGAAATGTGTTTATCAAAAGTGCTAGAAAATTTTAGGGAAAATTCTATCCAATGTGGATCAAATCATGTCAGTTGGCGTATTGTTCAATTACAAGAAATCAATGTTTAAGATGTGAAATTTAATTGTTTACAATATTCAGAAATGACCATAATATCAAATATGTAAGTTTGAACAGCAAAAAAGAAATCGATTGGTAAAAGTTGCAAAGGTGATAGGGTTTCTTGGAAGATTTTAGATAGATGGAAGAAATTCATCTGAACAGGAAAAATGAAATTGTCCAGTAAAGATTGCTAAGCCGTTAGGATTTTCGGAAGATTTTTTTCCACAGAGAAGAAATTCATCTAAAATATGAAATTCTCAACCGGGAGTTAGTAATTTCAGAAGTACCTGCAACTCGTAATTTGCATGTAAAAAATTTAAAATACAACTCTTAATTCACATGTAGAAAATTAAATAGATGGTCAGTGCCCAGTCCTAGTTTTGAATTTCACCAGGATGAGGCATGGGGAAATTTGTAGGACCAATGTTAAATCTCGAAAGCCAGAACTTCAAGAATTAGCTACCTAGTCCCATTGTTTTACTACGGCGGCAAACACTTAAACTGAGGAAAAATTGAAGGCAAAGGAAGAGGAATAAAAAGTTGTAAATTTGGAAAAATCTGAACTAGTGAGCATTTGGAAATTCCTCTCTAACAATACACCGACAGTGAATTCATAAGCCACTCCTATTGTTTTGCATACAAGTTTATTTTAAGTATCACCGTCTCCCAATTATAGATAAACAAAAGTGTGTCATGAAGATTTAAAGCTCATTGTATACATTGTGTTCTGAGTGTAAAAATGATCATGCCTATGGAAGGAACCATAAACTCTAAAAAATATAATTGTATGGATGATGAAGTAAGTCTTGCCGTTTTAAAGACTGAGCCTCTCTGAAATATATCTTGTCCAAAATTCAGGCATCAACACTATATTGATAATAGTCTATGGAACATTTCAATGCATGGGTTCCATTAGCATATATGATATACTTCACTGTACCATGTTCCAGGCACTCAATACTATATACGAGTATCCTTGAAAAACATATTGAATATCTCAGGTTGTTGAAGTTGAGTGAAGAGGATCTTGTGAAAGTAATTAATTTTTACCCTCTCATCCTAACATTAAGCATTGAAAAGAGATTTAATCCTAGCCTTGAATACCTTAGAAGCTGTAGCTTGAATGAAAAGGAAATTATAAAGCTTTTAATGAGATACCCTAGTTTTTTTTTTTGGCTTGCCTTTGGATGAAAATCTTTCGATAAAAACAGTTATGTTACAGAAGATTGGATTTGAGCCTTATTCTTATCAATTGGCGCAAGCTATGAGCATCGTTACTTGAATTAGCTATGAAAGCCTTCAAAATACCATTGATCTATTTTTGAGATATGCTCTGGCTTATGAGGATATCTGTAAAATGGGAACGAAATAGCCACACATTTTGAGATACAATTGTGAATGCTTGGTGCACAAGATTGATTACCTGGTCAATGACATGAATTGCAGCCCAAAGGTTTTGGTGTCTTTTCCAACATTTTTGGGGTATAGCCTTGAAGGCAGGATAAGACCTTGGCATCAGATTGCAACAACTGATTTCCAAGGGGTTGGTTAAAGAAAATTATTCTCTCATTAGGATCTTTTCTCTTTCAGACAAGGACTTCATGAAAATGGCTATTGAGAAGGGATATGATGGTAGTTTAGATTACTAAATAACTTTTGTTACAATTATGTCATACTAAAAATGCAAGCATGAAAAGGACGAAAACTAAGTCACCTGGTTTCTATACAGAGACATTTATTATTTTAAAATTTAACAAGAAAGCAACCAATCTTAATGTTTTTTTGTGAATTTTATAAAATAACTACCTGATCTTTAAAATTGTCAATAAAATCCCCCTCAAATTCACCATAAATTCAAAATTAAATTCACTAATTTGTTTGAAGAAATAAAAGTTGCAGAATGCAGTGTCTCGGGGGAAAAGTAGGATGGGATTAGATGACCATTGAGCCTAGACTCTATTTATTTGTTCAATTGCCTTGTTTTCCTGGTTTCCTTTTGCTTAATACTGGAGGTACTTTCGAGTAATTAATTCTTGTCATACTGTTTGCATTGCACGAGAACTTTTCATTATAGTTTCCTTAATTAACTGCTATGCAAACTCCTATGAGTAATAGTTTCTTGTGTTTGTGCTTTTGTGCTGAAAACATTATTTTTGAGTTTAGTGCTATTTTTTTGATAACTGGGGCTGATACATTGAATGAAATTGAAAGAGATTGAAAGAGCTCAACAATGTGAGGATAATAATGTTCAGAAAAATGTTTTGGTAACCATATGAAAATAGTGCATCAAAGGATATGTAGCAATAGAGAGATGAAATTCCTCAATGAGATGGAGCTCGCCAAAATATAACTTGAAACCCATCTCTTGCATGGGACGAACTTGATATAAATCAAGTACGTGACTAGAAATTTGCAATTACCACTGGCTATTTATAAAGACCAGAACCACTGTATTGTAGGAAGTTCTAGTAAATATGCTAAGTGAAGACTGTAACTGTTATCACAAAATTATAAGAAATCTAAAAGGATAGAGTGGTTAAGACTGCAACCCGTCAGAAGCCATGATTAATGCACTATAGAGAGAAGATTCTACACTTCAGCTCAAGCAGTCTCATTAGATACCACATCTATTTGGCATAGAGATTAGAAGAAGGCAGATTAGCTGGGACTGGAGGGTAATGAACAACATGAGTGAGAAACTTACACTGTTGAGATTTAAATGAGAATGAATGATTCAGAAAATGAGCTGCATGTTCTAACAACACAGTGCTGGGAATCTATATGTTCTAACTAGGCTATAAGGATATTTTTACCTCAGGAAGCCACAGAAGATACTCACTTATGGTAGAAGGATATATGGAAGATTAGAGTTCCATTGAAGACACCAAATCGTGGCTAGTTACCAAAATCAAGATTCTTACATGATAAATTCTCCATAAGAAGAACAAAGAAGGTCCTAGAAAACCTGTTCTTTGCAAAATCAATGAAAAAAATGTGGAACATGCTTTAAATTGATGGACAGTTGCCTATATATAATAGAGTGCCACTGAATAAATAATATTAAAAAGGTCACAACAGATACAAGCCTAGAGTCAACTAGGGCAAAATTTGGTTTCTTAATTACTTGAAAAGATTTTTTGAAGAACCACGAATAATTAATAAAGCCACGTACTATGGTTTCAAGCATAAATGACTGAATACTATCCGACTATAGAAACATAACTAGAAAGCACTGGCATGCCTAACCACCCCTGAAAATAATATGTAAAGAACGAAGTTTTCCCCTACATATATTTAGGGTATAGGGAAATTTAGTAGTGGTATACAGTTAACAAATCAAGCCCACATTATGGTTTATTCTATTGCTTTCATGGTTCATTACCTACTTGAATATCGGGAGAAGAAAACATGAGCTAGAATATTCAAAAAAAAAATGTGATGTTGTAAAATATAAAATTCAGGGAATTCACAACACCGATTATGCATATGGCAATTGCTGAGAGTAGACGAAACCTCCGACATTAGTAATTTAGAGTAGTTTATAACAAACAGCTTATTACCTGAAACACGGAAGGATTCAGAGAGCATACCTGTAAACATAACTTGCATCCTCCACAAATGAACAACAGAAAGAGTAAATAGTTCTACTAACATTTCAAAAATACCAGAGTTTAGAAAGTAATGGAGCCCCCTATAATTTTTGAATCTATATTAATAGACTAGTTCTCCCTAAGTGATGTGCCTTTCATTTTTTTTTTTAAATTAATACGTACATGCATTTAAATTTATTTAAAATATATATTTAAAAACAAAGGTTAGATTTGTATTTATTTATTTCAAATTTAGTTCAACTAAATTTTTCTTGATCATCACAAACAAAATAATTGGGAAAAAAATAATTTTCTTTTTTTCTCAAAAATTTTACTTAGAGGTCACATAGAGTTGAAACCCCACTCATACCATATGTAACAGCTTCGAAATAACAACACATAATTAATTTGATTAATCACGTAATTTATAATCAAAATTATAAATTATGAGTAGAGACACTTATCTGTGATTTCAGTTGAAGTCTGCTAATTGTAACAAGGTTTTGGGGATGATTCTCCACTGAACCGTAGGCTCAATTGCGCAAATCTTGCTACAACTAGCCACCCCCGAGCCTTCAATCAACATACTACTGCGAGGGAATCCTTTGTCTTAGAACGCTATTCTCCCAAGAGAATGAATGATAGAATCTTGGAATAATGGAATGTCTCCCATCTTCCTCACCATCTAATAAATAGAGCAAACATTGGAAGGGGAACCACATGCACACACACCATGTGTCTACATGCAACTTTATTGCTTTCTTGTTTTATTTCTTTTTGATAACTTCACTGATTTTTTTACTGTTTTCTTGTTTTATTTCTATTTATATTTATTTAGAGCTTTAGTATGGTTATTTATTATTTAGTACTATTTTATTTTTTATATTTATTTGTTATTCCATTGTTTATTATTTATTTTCTTGTATTTTTTTAATATTATCTAATATTATTTATTATTTATTATTAAGGGACATTACACTTGATAGTCCGCGATGGTGTCAGTGTACTCTTAGGTGACATCTTTATGTAAACGAACTATTGCCTGCATAACATCTGAGTACATTGCTTGAGCTCCTCTGTCCAACTCGTCTGATAACATTCACATCATTGTCTTCATTGTGGCTGGACTAGTGACATAATGATGCATGGTGTTTACACAAATCACCAAGACTAGATTGGTGTCTATGTGCATCAACTCGTCAAAGTACAAGTCAAGCTCCAGTCAAACATGTGCCTTTGTCTTTGCTTAGGTGAGTGTCCTAATAGATGGGATCATGTGTGCGTACACAACAACATCCATAATCCTCAATACCTATGCATGGGAAGGCTGTAGACTAGTGATGAGCTGTGGGAGGTCTTCATAGTTCTAGATCTGACTTCGGATATGTGCCTTCAGATCGACCACTCTAGGCTTCATCATCTTGGGAAAGTGTAACAAGGCTCCCTTGTATCTCATTTTCCATGTTTGCATGTAGTCAATAGTAGCACAAACATTTGACAAGATATGTGCTCTCCTAGCACATCGTTGCTACCAAACGTTGAGATAAAAAACTTCCTTATGCATGGTGCCAGACATGGAATACAATTCTCACATGACTACTTCAAGGGACAATACTTCATCCAATATTGCCTTCTTTAACTCTAGTTGGGTGGATGTTGTAACAAGTTCTCCTCCTCCCTTGGTCATCTGTATCTCCTTAGTCATTTGCTCATTCTCAGCTATCAAGAAGTGAACACTAGAGCTAGTGGCTTTGAAATATGTTCTGGTAGCATCGGCCAATGTTGTTGGATGCTTGCACATGCCAAATATGATCACTTGTTGCTCAAACTGTGGATGAGATGTGTGATCATATGGTGTACACACTCTACAAGATTGCAGAACCCTATTCTATCACTCGTCGAATGAGATGTTTTTTTTTTCCATTTGGAAAAATCGTAACTTTATTCATAACACAAAATTACATTTTGTAGATGCTGAAGAGCATATGCATATGGTCTGTTCCTATATTCACAGGAAATAAGACAATAAAAAATAAAAAATATAACTTTTGTACTTAACTCCTTTTCTTTTTTTCCACCTTTCGCCAACCTCCAATGTTGGGAGTGGTTGTTATAATGGAAAACTGATTTTCACTTGCATGAGTGGGAGTGTCTTTTTCAGAATTGGATCTTTTTGATCCATGAGTCTGTTTAATGCTTGTTATTTCCATTCCTGTTAGTTGAGATGCTTGGTGTGCATAGGGTTGTTGGGACTTCCTCCTCCTTTTGCGTGTTGTTTTGGTCCTTTTGGTCCTCAGTTTCTACTTTGTATGCTATTGTTTTTGTTTTCCTACTTCTTCGTCCAAGGGGGCTGTATATTTCCATCCTTTCTGTTGTTTCTGTTGCTTCTTGCTCCACTTGGGAGTTTGTTTTGATTAGGATAGACACTGTGGAGGTGTCCTGTTTGTAGACATCCACGACATCAGATGGCTATATTTTCGTAGTCTAGAGGTTGTGTCCATTGTGTATTATCAATCTTTAGGAATTTTCCTAATACACTCCCTATGGCGATTAATACATTGTAATGCTAGAAGTGTAACGTGAGGTCATGCAACCTAACCCATACTGGCATCTTTTATACAACCATTGTGTTGGCGTCGAATTCTATAAACCTAGGGGTCATATATAGTCTTGCATTGCTCCAGAGCCATGGTCCCTTATTGAGGATATGTTCCCTTTCTTGTACTGTTCTGAATCTAAATATGAAAAATCCTTTGGGGCATAAGTATATTTCATAGTCTAGTGACCAGGCATCATAAATGCATTGGTGCAAGACATCAGATTTAGGCCAAACCCATTAAATCTACATATAACTAATTTGGAATAGAGATCTTTGTACAGGTTTTTTACCTCAGGCATTGCTATGGTAATAACAAGATTTTTAAATTTTTGTTCTTCAATGTAGGGCCGTGGAAACTCGAGCAGTGTTGCAGATTTGGTTTTTGCTTTTTCCTTACCTTTGACTACTTCCTTGAATGGTCACGTGCCTTTTAATTACCTTTGACTACTTCCTTGAATGATCTGGTGCTTTTTGAGTTGGTTCCAGCACATCCACCCCTCAGAGGTATGTTAATTATGATGGTTGAGTCTGTGGTGATGCCATAATGCTGGATTGTGAGGATTTCTTGTAAACTCTGGCCTTAGTAGATCATGTTTTGTCGGCATGCTCGTATACCGAGGTTGTTCTATATTTTGTTTCTTAGCTCCTGAATCTTCCTCCCTTTCTAGATCCTCCAGCAAATAGTCTTTTGTTCCAGTGTTTTAATGAAGATTTGAATAAGATCCTACACATTTGAGTGTGGGTCTTGTTGAGCCTCAAAATTACTCTCTCCTTAGAAACCCTTTTCATTCTTTTTCTTTGTTTTTCCATGAGAAAGATGAATTCTCATCACTAATGACTGGTATATACTATCTTAAGGAGGACATTTAGTGATTTACATATTATTCTTTTATGTTTTGCTATTTGAATAAGTTTTTGTATATTAGCTATGAAACACAACTTGTTCTGCATATAATTGGCTATTCTGCAACTACCTTCATGCTTTAATAGGTTCCAGGTTTCAGAAGGAGAAACTAGCTACATGGACAACTTGGAAATCATCGTGACATGGACCCTGTCCTATCCACTTAGACCAGGTCAACAAAGGAGATGGAATAAGAGTATGGTTAATGGATAAGTCAAACATAGAGACCGAAGGTAACATGACTCTGTGTGATGGTAATTAACACATTTCACGGTGATGAGAAACGTTATCCAAAACCACTACCCATACCTACGAACTCTAGCAGCCACTTGTACAACTGAATCCAACAACCACCATGTCTTGGATTTATGTCTCCTATAGCCGAGGAAGAAATTCCACATACCTGTCTTCTACGTGTTTGACTGTAGCATTTTTTTCTCCACAAACAGTTACATGGTTTCTTTTATAAATACTTGTGTAAAGGACCTTAGAAGTTAGTGGTGATAGTGATAGTTTTTTTGTGAAATCAATTTCTGAAATCTTTAATTTCTGGGCATTTTGTGTCCCTGTTTTTAATATGAAGACCACATGTTTTATGAGAATCTTATGGAGTTTCCTTGGAGTTGATTGAGCAAGCATAGCCTAATCAGTTTCAGAGGGCCCTTGCATTGAAGAAGGTTTCATTTCATTTTATTTTTCTTCTTCTTGTTAACTGTAAATCCATCATTTCCTTTCACAGTGTTTATAGTCATTTTCTTACTGACAATGTGTATAATGCAATTTTCATCATTTTCTTATTAACTATTTTCATAATTTAGAGTAGCTTCCATTTGCTTGATCTCTTTCTAGTTTTTATTAGTAGTTAGAAGATGAAACTTAGTAATGTAATTTAGTTTACTTCATTCACTATTTTTCTAGTTTAAATTCTCAATTAGACTAATCAGTTCCATTTACTGTTTCAGTTATTTTATTTTTAAGTTTACTAACTCACAGTGTTAATGAATGTTCTGAAAAACTTCAAGTTTATAATTCTTCCTAAACTAAGTGGTTAAGGATTTTATGTACGCAATGAGTTTTTGTTGCATCTCTGTAATTGCTTTCTTTTAGATTAATGAAGTACAAAATTCCTCAAATGTCATCCCAAGGAGACCTTCACCCAAAATTGAGAGGCAATGTAACTAAGTATTTCATTTAGTTTTATTTTTGTAATTAGTTAGGCATCATTTGCAAATTTCACTTTCAGTTACTAATTAATGATTTGGAAATAATGGTAAACAGGAATAGAATTTTTTTTTTTCATTTCTTGCTTTAGCTTGGTTTCCATGTTTTTCTCAACTCTATTTTCATTTCTTTAGATTTTGAGTGGTCCTTACAAGACTTATATTTCATTTTTTGATAATTACATTGTAAATCATTAGGTATTAAAGGACCAAAAACCCCCCAAAACAACATAAAACACAAAAATAGCAGAAGTGTCCTCAGACACATAATTTTATTAATCAGAAAAAAAAAAAAAATTACATAATTGATTTGCAAGAGCTTACACCCGAACAACCAAACACTCTTGCAAATGGAGCTTAATTTATAAGCTCATGTTCCTAACTACCTTTAATTAATGGATCACTTATTAAAATAACAAATGTCCCAATTTACAATAAAATGCTATTCAAACCAACTGCTAACTAACTCCTATATAGAGCCTAAGAATTACGACACATTTGGAGAGTCCATATCTAGTTACAACAATATGCTAAATTCTAAAAGTCTCCAATTGAATAATTAAACATTCTAGAAAAATAATAATTATTAATTTTAATATCTTAAATTAATAATTATTTTATTCTAATTTTATTCTAATTTTATAACCTATGATAAAATTGTATTTTTGGATCATTTAACAAAACAATGCACTACATTTCATCAGTTTATGATACCCAGATTGATAATTTATGTAGAGCAATTTAGGACACTAAATTGACCAAAAATTTTGGCATCATTGTCAGGGAAGTGTAACTAGGTAGCCTTTTCTCTTACATTAAAAATAATGACATGCATAGAGAAAGAGACTGTAGGGGTAGATTTATAGCTAGGGTAGAAGTTCAATTCCTACAACACCACCTACTCCACCAAGAATAAAAAAATACACACCTCCATCCCAAACTCATACTCCCATCCATAGGACTCCTGGAATTCCAACGGTAGAAATCCAATCAACATAATCTCGTACTTCATCTACCAAGGAAATCTTAGGAGAGAAAATTTTTGAATCTCCAATAGTAGGAATAACATTTTTCACCTCCACAAGAGAGCACATTGTAGTTGAAGAATTAGAAATATATGGTGAGGAAGAAGAAGTAGAATCTCTCTCCCATATTCCATTAATAGAAGAACCAGAGGAGGAGGAAGTAACCTTGCAGGTTGAACCATACACTGACTTTGAAGAAACTATAATGGTAGAAGAAGAACAAGATGGAGAATTCTCACTTTTGGAGGAGGGGGTAGAGGGAGAGGTATAGGAAATAATGGAGAAGGTAAAGGAAATAATGGAGGAGGCAGAGGAAATAGGGAAATATATAATTCTTTTGGATTCACTATAGTGGATGAGGAAACAAATACCAAAATGAAAAAAATCTCACCTTCTGTCCTCCCAAACATCTATGGGTTGAAAAGTGATGATCTTGAAACAATTTTTTTTAGTTTGAAATCCTATGAAGAACATATGAATATCTAGAAGACTCTCAAAAACTTTAATTGTTGCCTTCAACAGTGAAAGGAGCTGCTTTAAAATGCTTCATGGGGTTAGTTACTCAGTCCATTAGAACATGGAATGACATGAAAACAATGTTTTTAGATAGGAACTTGGATTATTGCATGCCTACCAATCAAAAAAATGAAGTGTTCAAAATGATGAAAAGAGAGGATGAAAACTTAGAAGATTTGATTGAGAGATTCAACTATAATTTGAAAATGAAAAGATGAACAATTTAGATGAAGAAACCTTGAAAGATATTTTATTAAAAGCCATTAGAGATGAGTGGATAGATATCATTAACATGAAGGGGAAGGGAGATATCTCTCAACTTCCATTAAATGATATGGGAGAACTGTGTGTTCATCTCTCAAGAGGGAAATCTAAAATAGGGAAAGGGCCAAGAGATCCTTCTCTTGTTAGAGTAAACAAATCTGCAACAGGATCTGTAAGTAGGGCAGAAATTGGTAATATGCTTGATGAATTTAAAACTAACATTCTAGGGATCCTTAGTGAGCAATTAGACAGCGTTAAAATACAAAACAAGTAGAAAACTGAGGCTGATGCTTTAGCCGTTTTTATCCAAAAATGAAGAAAAAAACATGCTGTAAGGGAATTCCCTTTAGATACAAAAATTGTAGAAAAATTTATGATTTGCTCAAAAATCCATGTGACCAAGGGTTGTCCTTTAATCCCAAGTCTTAAGGCTGTCTTTCAAGAA
>APFE031744156.1:102647-129460 GCA_000404065.3 Pinus taeda | reverse complement strand
CCATGATGACCTATTTGGAGCAGCAAAACCCTAGAATCCAAAGCTCTAATACCAAATGTTATGAAACCAGCTCACAACAAGATAGAAAAGATAGTTGAACACCTTAGAATTTCAGCCTCTTCGAGGGGGAAACCTCCTTTACATTACACAAATGAACAATTCTTGGATGATACAAATGAAAAGACCTCCTTTCTCTATATAAGAGTCTAAGGGGTCATAACATAATCAGAGTTGACATAACAATAATAATGTAAGGGCACAATAATAACAATAGTGGGCTTCTATGGGGCACAATAGTAACAATATGGGCACTACATGGGTACATCCATATAATAAGGGGGTTGTACTAATAATAATAAGGGGTTACACTAGTAGTATAGGGGCCTAACACATTCCCAGGAAGGAGCAAGATGCTGACATTTTGACAAAGGCATTGTTAAGATGTAAATTCGAGTTTCATAGAGACAGGATTGAGGTAATAGATAATCCATTTCTTGTTGAGAGGGAGTGCTGAGAAATGGCAACAAGAAATTCCAGTTTAAATTTGTCCTTGAATTTAAAGTGAGAATTAAAATATAATTCTATTCTCATAACAGCTTGTAAATAGTTAATTAAGTTTAATTAGCTTAATTAGCTTAGGAATTTCGAGTTGGAAGTCTTTTGAAAGTCATGTAAGTGTTCTCCCTAAATTTTAGGGGTCCACTATGAGTTTAAATTGAGTTGTAATTAGATAGCTCAGTTTACTGAGTTATAAACAGTTAAACTAGTTCTAACTGTTTGTTGAACTAGTAGAGGATTAGCAATCAGTTAGTGCATTGGTGCATCCACAAGTGCTACTCCAATTAACTGAATATTATTTAATTGTAAGCTCATGCATGTCAGTTATGAGAAAGACCCGGTTGAGACTAGAGTGTAGGGACAATGTACTATCAATTGTAAGATTTACTGAGTTGTATAGATCATGCATGCAATTGGGAAGAGGACCTAGATTCGAATGTGCAGTTTTGGAAGCACTCGATTCCCATTAATACATGTTATTTAGCCTAGGAATTGTGCAACGAAATAGGGGCTTGGTAGGCAGTGGAAATTGACTGAGTGTTGGCTAAGAGCAGGCTTGTGATGCAGAGAGTTGATCATACTTGTGGGGAATTATTCTAGTGAGAATAAGCTTTGTATCTACACTCATATTTATGATTAATGCAATAAAAATAGGTGGGGTTCTGAGTAGTGGATGTGCCATTGATTTGTCTTCTTCTTATTAATATTGTTTTCATCGATCTATTGGCTTCTGTTGGTTGAAAGTAGAAGTAGATTCTTGTCTCTTGTTTTAGTAGATTACATGAGCTTGTGAATCTACAAGAAAATCTACATTCCATACTATGGTTACTCCAAGATAGTATTTGCACCGAAATTGTAGTATAGTAGTAGCATCAAAATGTGGGAGCACCGAACTGTGATAGCAACGAGATTATACTGGCACCGAAACTGTAATAGCCCGAAAATTGGTCAATGTAATATTTACACTTGTATTTAGCGAAATTATATATGTGATTTAACTTGAGCTTCTGTGATTACATCGAGATCCTCCTTGTACCCTATCTAAGCTCCCGTAAAAACACTAAAATATTTCTCTGAAATTCTTATGCGAGATTTTCTGTGGTTGTTATGTGAAGTCCTCATCCTGGTATATATAGTTGTTGCCAACTTGAAATGAGATGACATGAATATATGAAGAAGTGTGTCTTTGTATTTAGGCCGACATGATTTATTTGAAGTATGTCGACTTGATGAGAATTCTTTCAACAACAAGGAGGCTTCGACTTGTTTGAGGAGGCTTCACAAATTGACTTTGACAATAACCTAAAGCCTACAATGGAGGCTTGACCTATACATTTGACTCGAGCATAAAACCCATTCTTCAATAAGTCAATAAAAAAATAATAAAAATTATTTTTGCTTTTATTTTGACAAATATATTACACTTGACTGAAGTACAATAATGAAGACCAAACCTAGTTACATTCTCCAATATCCATGATGAAAATAAATTTTAAAACATGTTTAAAGGAGTCGTCTATGGAGGCGGAGGAATTGCCCGGAAGGCCAAAAGTGGCTGAATCCCGGTAAATTTTTTTTTCAAAAAATCTTGTAGATGCAGAGTTTGAATCATGTTTTTGATGGTGGAAATGGATTCAACGCAATCAAAAACGTCTACAACACCTAAATTTATGAATTTTGACAGTTTTTACTTGGATTTACAAAAATCCCAGCTAGATTTTTTTCAAAATATGACCGGAATTTCCATAACTTTCAGGGCAAAAAAGCATAATTTTTAGACTACGGCATGTTTAAATGTCTATAAATGAATCAAGAAATTTTTTGCCAGCAGAAATGTTGAGTGGTTGGTAGTTAGCAAACCAATTAAAAGGTTAACTTATCTAACCACCAATTTATAATAGGTACATTTTTGTTAAAGAAAATGTGATTGGTTACATCTACTTTGTTAATTTTTTGTTATATTGTAGTTGATTATAATTTTTATTATATTTTTATTGTAATGGTTTAAATAACTTAGCAGCTTATTTCAATTATAAATTGTATTGAAAAAATGGAGGTGCATTTTATCATTCTATATAGATGAGATGTGATATAAATAACATTTTTGAAATATTAAGTTCTATAACATAATAATAATAACGTATTTTTTTTCCATGAGAATTGTTTTAATATTCCAAATATGGTTTTTGAGGGACTATTCAAACTCAACAAAGCTCGAAGTCATCAAAACAATGTTAATTACATAAGTTGCAAGAATTGAATATGGTTGAGAAATATAACAATCATTCCTTCCAATAACTTAAAATAAACCCACCTAAAACAAACCCAATAAACAAATAATGTCATATATGATTATAGAAAACTAATATATACAATATTAAACTTATATATTTTAAATATAAAATTCAATATTTACATTTTCTTTTTTTGAAATCCATATTTATTTAGAGCAATAATTTTTTTTGTAAGCTTGGTAGGACTACACATCTTCATCATGTCCAACTTCTCATTGGGGATAGTACAAGATTTGAACCCAAAGCTTCTACTTCGGGGATAGCACAAGATTTGAACCCAAAGCTTCCACTTCGGTGAGACTTCATTTCCACAACCATTACCAATTAAACTACCCCAAATAAACTATTTTGAGCAAGCATAGTGAGAAAAATAAAATAGTGAACCAAAAATACACTTTATATTGAAAAGCTAAACTCAAGGAATAAAAAGCCACACAAGCAAAACAAGAGGAAATATTTTGGTCACAAAAATTAATAATAATTCTTCAACAATAATACAGTGAACAAAGGTAACTAAATTTTTTTTGAATAAACAACCATATAATAATATTTGATATCTTCTTAAAATTTATTTTTTAGTTTTAGAGTTTTTGTGTGTGGTTATTTTTTTTTTATTAATATATATAATATATATATAGTGTATATATATTTTAATAATATATAATTTATATATATATTATATTTTTAATAAAACAAAAATAACCCACCAAAAAACTTTATAAACTAAAATAAAAATTAACTTAATTTATTGTATTAAAAAACTCCACCTTTCTAATATATATCAAATGAATACTCCCTCACTACACCCCACACATATATATATATATATATATAAACACTTCCATAAAAATATTTCATTATCTAATCACAAATCCACATAAATACAAAAGTAAGAATATAAAAATATTTCATTATCTAATAGCAAATCCACATCCATGTATAAGTGAGAATACAAATTATAGCGGCCACCTTTTCTCAAATAAGTTGGGATTGATACTCTTAATTATAAGTATTCGTGACCCCTTTCTATCACTCTTATCATGTAAAATAATTATAAAGTCTGTCTACCATGACCTTAACATAGGTTAAACTAAAATACCAACAAATTTCAATAATAACAATATTTAAAAAAATACACCAAATCCAAAAGCACCACATTAAATAAGAAATAATAACAACATAACCAAACAAGCATCTCCCTACATTCATCTCTAATCCAAACATGTGACACATATTTTACCATTAGATAAATGGACTACATTTTATCCTGTTTGAACATTTTTTCCACATAGAATGGAGTGGGTATGAGTGAACACTGGTCTTTCTATTGCTGTGTAAGTGCCATTGGATTTTGCCAAATTTACCTTTAGACAAATGTATGTAGGTGAGAGTGGGGAGAACCCTTTACCTTTATCTCAATCCATGTATTCTAAACTACTCTCTACCTTTATCTCCAATCCGTGTATTCCAACCCACTGAACTAAACCTTCCACCCTTCTGAACTTTTGTCATCATGACAGAGTGGGCATGAGTGAAGACTCTGATTCTGTTGGCATGTTCTTGTAGGTGTATTTGCCCAATTTATCATGATGATAGAGCGGGTATTAGTGAACATTCTTATTTCTATTTACATGTATTTGTATTTGGATTTGCAGAATCTTTCACAAATATAAGTAGCCGTGAAATGAACTAATGAACTTTTACAGAGGCACACAGAAACATGAACTTTCTTTCTCCGTAGACTCAACTTTTCTTCGGTAGAGTGGAGTTTTTATCTGGCTCCATATATTGCAATGACTACAATAATGTAATAGTAGAAGATTACTACTGGACATTTCTTTGGGAGTTTTGCAGTGCCATCATCAACAACTAATGCTCCTATGGGTTGCTGGAATGGGTTTTCCCAACAATCTACAAGTAATTTTGGCAGGCAAGTATAAGGATAGTATCTATGATGATAGAATGATAATGGTTCTTTTATTCAATAGTATAATAGCTGAGCTTAAGCTAAGGTAAGGTTCATGTTCTGAGAAAACTTTGGATTCATACCCACCCATGCCCATTCAGAGAGTAAACTCCATTGGTTCAGATAATGCTTCTGCTATAATAATAATGCTTGCTTGTGCTTAATTTAATAATAGCTACGCTTAAGCTAAACTAGTGTTCATGTTCTCAGAAGGTTCATGAATCATACCTATTCACATAATAATCTCCAGTGATTCGCAGACAATGCTTCTGCTGCTTCTTCTACGATGAATAATAATGCTTCCTTTCTTTAATTTAATCATAGCCACGCTTAACCTAAACTAATGTTCATGTTCTCCAAAGCTTTAAGAATCATACCCACTCATAGAATAATCTCCATTGATCCAAAGATCCCTGCGTGTGAAAGGATGAATTTTGTTGTAATCTCCATCACAAGGGTTATAGATTTAGGGTTAGGGTTAGGGTAAATCTATGATAGACGCAGGCACATGGACAGTGAGGGTTTTATTTAAGAAATGGATAACTCGGAAATTAGGGAATTATATACGTATCGTTTGGCGGAGGAGGATTTGACTCTTCTGCATCGGGTGTGGGTTTTCAGTTTGAGGATTTGTGTAAGAAAATGGCTGCCAATGGCGAGGACAATGGCAATGGCAACAGCGACACTGTGGATGTGGTGATAGTAGGCAGGGTAGTAATACTGCAATTAATAATTTCATTGCTATTATATGTGCGCTGAATCATCTATATATTGTTGCGTTTTGGCCAAAGTTACTTAGTTACATAAACCTACGCAGCAGTTGCCGTTTTTGATAAAATTGCCATTAATATGTATATACTTGCTGCCTGGGTATGCAGGAGTCTGCCAAGCAGACCACGGCTAAGGAAAGGTCTCATTCTCCCTGGCAGAGAGGTGCAGATGGAGATATCGTATCGAAGCAGAAAGGGGTAATCAGTAGTTTTACATTTCTTGATTGTATTCTTATTAGAAATGTAGTTCATTAATGATAATCCTACCTCTTCCCCTTTCATGCAGGTCAGCGGTTCTGGCCTGGGAGGTGATACGTTTCCGGTCAATGATTTGTACATTCCTCGTAGACCAGCTGAGGAGAAGGCACAACTCCATCAGGTTAATACTTGTTAACAATGAAAAGTCAAGGCATAGATCTGAAGTTTTAGACAATACACTAATCAACAACTTCATGTTTAGGATTTGTGCGAATCCAAAAGGACAGCACGAATAGGAATAGATGATGCAAGTCTGTCAATGGTCACGGAGAATACAGCTAAGATGCGTTCATGGCTTAGTCGCTATGTTCTTGGGAAGGAAGTACGACTGCGGCAGGTTAGAATAAATTTGTTAATTGAAAAGTCAAGGTGATGTTTTAGGAAATAGACTAATGAACAATTTTTTGATAAAATTGGTGTTCATATATATATGTATATTCATTGTAATGGGACTTATAGGAGTCTGCGAGGGCAATGGCAAGGGCAATGGCAAGGGCAATAGCAACACCGTGGGTGTGGTGGTACTTGGCAGAGTAGTTGGTTTTGTTTACGCATTTAGATTTTGCTTTCCTTGTCTATCCAAGACCAAATTGTGATTTTGAATTGCTACAGTCCATCTGTTATAGCTAGGGTTTTGCCTTCTATTATGTGTATTTAAGCATTATATTTTCTTATGCATTTGTACTACATACCTATCCTGTAACGCATCCGTTCACGCACTGTTAGTCTTTTACCCTCCATTGTTTTTCTAGGCTTGCTTCCATGCATCTTTACTGAATTTACATAATGTCACAACTAATATGATGACAGGCAATTGATAATTTCATTGTTAATATGTGTACTGAATCATCTATATACTGTTATATTTGGGCAAAGTTATTAAGTTACGTAAAACACAGAGCAGTTCCCTTTATTGATAAAATTGCCATTCATATATACTGTCTACAGGAGTCTGTCAGGCAGATCACAACCAGGGAGAGGTCTCGATCTCCCTACCAGAGAGATGCTGATGCAGACATTGTATGGCAGCAGAAAAGGCAGATCACAACCATGGAGAGATCTCCCTACCAGAGAGATGCTGATGCAGACATTGAATGGCAGCAGAAAAGGCAGATCACAACCATGGAGAGATCTCATTCACCCCACCAGAGAGATGCTGATGCAGACATTGCATGGAAGCAGAAATGGGTAATGTTACCAGCAGCATTTTTACATTCTTGAACGTATTATTATATTCTATGGATGTAAGGTCATGTAGTTCAGTGAGGATAATCCTACTATTTTTTGCCTATCATGGATGTTGGGAGTTCTGGGGTTGGAGGCAATATGCATTTTGTCAATGATTTGTATATTCCTTGTACAACTGCATCAGGTTAATACTTGTTAATAATAAAAAGTGAATGCACAGGTTTAAAAATTTAGGCACTGTACTAATCAACAAATTCATGTTTAGGCCTTGTATGAGACTCAGAGAACTACAAGGAAACAAGTAGATGATGCAGGTCCTTCAAGATTCGTACAGGATGCAGAAGAAGAATATTCATGCAGTCTTCGCTGTCTTGCTGAGAAGGAAGCAGAACTGAAACAGGCTAGTACAAACTTGTTAACATTAGAAAAGTTAATGTAGATGTTTGATGTTTTAGAAAATTCACTAATGAACATATTCATGTCTAGGCTTTGCTCAAGTTGGCCAAGACTATAACAGAGGTACGAGGCATTTTTGGCTCATTAAGGACTGTGAATGATGCAGTTGAGGCTGTATATGCCATAAGTATGCATTTTGTCAACGATTTGTATATTCCTTGTACAATTGTGTCAGGTTAATACTTGTTAATAATAAAAAGCGAAGGCATAGGTTTAAAAATTTAGGCACTGCACTAATCAACAAATTAATGTTTAGGCCTTGTATGAGACTCAGAGGACTACAAGGAAACAAGTAGATGATGCAGGTCCTTCACGAATTGTACAGGATGCAGATGAAGAATATTCATGCAGTCTTCGCTGTCTTGCTGAGAAGGAAGCAGAACTGCAACAGGCTAGTATAAACTTATTAACATTTGAAAGTTAATGTAGATGTTTGATGTTTTAGAAAATTCACTAATGAACATATTCATGTCTAGGCTTTGCTCAAGTTGGCCAGGACTATAACAGAGGTACGAGGCAGTTTTGGCCCATTAAGGGCTGTGAATGATGCAGTTGAGGCTGTATATGCCATGAGTATGCATTTGTTACAGGACAAACAAACTATTAATGATTCATCTACATTGCAGCTTAGCACACAGGTACATGAGAGCACTCAAAATACTGATTATCTATATGTTTTGCAGCTTGGCACACAGATACACAATGATTGTGTGCATATTTGCTCACAGATGTAGTAATTTTCATTTGATTTTTTTTGTTTGTTTAATTGTTATGAAGTTGTTATAATATTATATACTGAGATGGTAGCAATTGTTTGATTGCAGAGAGAGTTGGTACCGGCAAGACCGACAACATCACAAGCACCAGGGTAGCCATAATTACTAGGCCAGACTCCAAACATGCTATTGTAGTAGATTCTGTATTAGGAGTCTGGTTATTTAACTCATGGTTCACATGGGCATTTGTGCACATGATGACTAGCCATATGTGTACACATATATACATTATATTAATAAATTTCAATGAGAAATAGTTTTTGATGTAAATATGTTCAGAATGTGTCCATGTTTCCTTGGTTTTCCTACCCTTTTCATGCGAAGATGTATTAATTGATTTTAGTTACTCATAATTTTGATAAGTATTTTTGACAATTATTATTTCCTGTCATTTTTTCATATATATTTTTGCTTTCTAAACTTTGCATGTCTTACCTTCTGACATAATATGCATTCTATTTATCTTTGTTTTTCTTGTGGAAATGTTTGGCCATGGTTGTTTCCTATTCACTGTTCTTCATTTTAATGCTTTCCTGTATGGTTTAGGGTGAACCACAAATGATTTTATACGCAAGTTGTTGATATCTTGACCAGCTGTTCATTCTCATTGAGTAATATAGCTCTGTGAAATGCTAGTTTGTATCTGTTTTACAGTTTCAAATTTTGTAGCTAAATACCAACAGAGTTGAAAAAAAGAAAAAAGAAAAAAAGAACCTATCAGATTTAATTAGTTGCCAAAACAAGTTGCATGGGCACCTGCTGTATATACATTCTTGGTCCACTTGGCAAAATGTGTCTTGCAGATGGTAAATTTGCAAAAAGAAAATTTAAAAGTCTTGCATCTCTCTGTCTGTAGAGATGGATATTGCATCCTTCTTTATTTTACACATGGGATACACATTGCTTTTGCCATTATTTTACAACTATTGAGTCAAAATTGGTGGCTTTGCTCTTACGGTGAGGAGATACAAAATTGTATTATGGAATCATTCATCTGAGGGAATCTCCCAGTGTTCCCAAGGCTCGGTGATTCACTGGCTGTGAATCTTTTTTCTCCTGCCAGAGTGTGCTTTGAAACAAGGTTGACATGAATATACACATAAACTGAGCACACAACTGAATGCAAAAACAATACGTATCTAAAGTAAGGTTCGATGCCACTTTCTTTCCCTGCAGGTTATTATCCACTGGGGTGGTTTCCTTTTTTCCTTCTTGGAGACTTTGGTCCATTCTTGCCGTTGGTCTTGGAATGGTGTGACTGGTTTTTGCAGCTCACCATTTTCGAAATCTTCATCACTGTGCACTTTCTCATCCAGATAGCATTGTTGGATTTCAAAGATTTTCACGACCTCTTCCTCTTTCTCTGCCATGTTGGCCTTGCTCACTTCGGAGGGTTGGTGGATGGATTTGAGAGGAGTGACCTATTTTTTAGACCTTTGCTGATGGAGGTGGTGTTGCCACTTTTTTGAAGCCGTAGGTGGTTTTGGATCCCTGTATAGCTGGCAGGGATGTGGAATGTTCAAAGCTTTTTTTTTCTCTCTCCTGATCTGATGCCTTGGTCTCTGGAGTAGAATGGGCCTGCTTTTCTGTAGGCTGATACTTTTCTGACCGCTTCTTTTTGACATCCTTATTTCTTTGTCCTTGCATTGGAGCCCTGCCTTGGATTCTTGGAGCTTGCTGAGCTGTTGTGGGTAGCTGGACAGCTACTGAGGAGTCCTTGATTAGATGATGGTCCTCTGTTGCCCCATCCCACTGGGTTGGTTTTTGCTGTGGTTCTCTTGAATGTCCAGCTTTTGGATTCGCAACACAGTGAGCTGTTATGTGTTCTGTCTCTTGGCAGGCCCTAAATTGAAAGATAACTTTCTCATAATTGAAAGGTTAGGTCCAAGTGTAATTTCTTGTCTACCTGTTTGAGTTCTGCCAGAAGTTCATTGTTGAAATCCTTGTCTATGCAAATGCAAGCATAGGTAGTGATATCCCTACAATGCATTTCAACACTTCCAAAGTGGGATTTGCTTAGGTCATTTCCTGTTCCTACAACAAATGGAGACCCCAGAAATGCTAAGGGATGTTAGGCATTCTTAGACAGGAACAGTGAAGAGTGAGTTAGATGTAGGATCAAAGATAAGGGTCCACAGCATAATGCAGAGTCTTGCTTTTCCCCCAAACCAAGTGCTGGAGTTGAAAATCCCGTGCTTGTCTTCTGCTAGGACAAATTCCACAATGAAAATTCCTTTTGCACATAAGTAAATAAGGGTTTCATTCATTCTTTTTGGTTTCCAAATTTTTGCTATTCTTTGGTGCAAGTCTGTTAGTATGGCCAGAGGCTGTTAAACCTGCAGATGAGTCCATTATTTTTGAAAAATTCCTATAGATCCACTGTGTCATCGACTACTGCTATGGATGGCGCTGGTGCTTCATGAACCATTTAGTCTGTAGGTAGTTGCAGGGAGATCACCGCTAGAGTTGGTTGAGGACCAAATCCTTGAAAGGATGCCCTGTAGTTTCCACAGATGAGGGTGTAGAATCAGAAGGGAGGGGATCTGAACAGGGTGGCCTGGCTTGCCAAGGACTGAAGATTGGCTTGCTTTCGATGTGAGGGGAGAAGAGTGTTGGAAAATCAAGGCATTTGTACATTAATATTGATTTTCCTTACTAGATAATTATTTGTGATATTTGTTGGCATTTTATTATTATGTTTTTTTCTTCATCAAGCAATTATCAAAAATACGAAGATCACAAAATACAAAGTTCGATGTGAGGGGAGAAGAGTGTTGGAAAATCAAGGCATTTGTAGATTAATATTGATTTCCCTTACTAGATAATTATTTGTGATATTTGTTGGCATTTTATTATTATGTTTTTCTCTTCATCAAGCAATCAAAACACGAAGATCACAAAATACAAAGAACACAAGATATAGGATCCACACCAGGGCAAAACCCCACAACTTGGGAAAACCCAAACAATCCTCTTATATAGGATCAGATCAAAATGAGACCTCCAAGACCCAAATACCAAATCCAAGACTTCCTCAAGCCCCAAGGGCCCAAGTCAGCCCTCCAAATGATCTCTTCCAAATAAGACAATGTCTACCAAAGTCAATGAAAGTCAAACTCTTCACAAATTGCTCCAGTCAATGTCTCGGTCTTGCAACGTCAGGTTTGCAATTCGACCTGCAAATTCGGCCCCTGCAACTGACACAAAATAACCCTTATCTGCTCGCATGTATGGACATAAAGGATATTTTCAAGTCTTCTTCCTTCCTTTGACATTTCCTTCTTGACTTTTTTGCTCTTTTTTCTTCCTATCCTATTGTAGATCGAACTTGTGTAATGTGTACTTCAATAGGTCGAAGTCTCTGGCTATACATACACCTTTCAAGAGGTCAAATAGCCTTAAACTGGGCTGACTTCTTTTGGCAGGGCCGACTTGGTCTTGGGAGTCCAAATTGACATTATAGACTAAAAAATAATATTTCTTTCCTGATACAAATTCCCCAAAAGGGTCTTTTAGATATGACTAATTCTTTTGACTCATGACAAACCCTAGGAGCATGGAATTCTTGACCTAGAAGACCATTAAATGGAGCATGAAACCCATGCTTAAATAAAATTCTTTTTCTTTTTCAACATAAAAATACAAATTGATACAAGAATGAAGACTGAACCGAGTTACTTTTCCAACACTCCAACTTAACTAGGAGGTATTCATAATGACTCAACATGTCTATCTCAAGTTGAAATATTCTCATAAGAAGGGATCCAGATTGATAAGCATCAATGATAATCATATTCAGCTTTGTCACATTACCAAGGCCTTGACAGATACTCTCTATCTCTCACAAGATCAGAGCACATTGCTGGGAGGCATTCCATGGGACACCACACCGCCTCACCGAGGTACATACTCCACATAGAATACCCAAAGTATATCTTTCACTAAACCATTTCCCTTAAAGAAATGTTTGTCCATCAGACCATTCTTATCCAAGTCCATGTACTTGAGTTAGGATCTCTATCCTAATCCATCACAGTACATGACTCAAGAATGTCTGTCCAAGATGCTTATCCAATTCACCATTCTCTTTATCCATGTCTATGTACTTGACTTAGGATATCAGTCCTAAACTGTGACAGTACCTGACACAAGGAGACCCATACTAATTCAAACCATCATTCTCCCTATCTGTGATGCATGCGCTAGACTTACGGCGGTTAGTCCTGATCCCTGGCCTAGTACATGACACAGGGAGAACCGGTGTCCTACCTTACTCCATCTCAGCCTGGGAGGATAAATCCATGCTCACTCCGTCTCAAACAGGGAGAATTCATCAACAAGCCTTAGCTTGTGTCAGAAGCACTCATACTTTCCTTACATCAGCTACCTGCAATTGTTGTAGCTTCCTCAACCGGCCCTCTTATCATTGAGTTTGATTATCTTGCAACTTCTTGATGTAGGGCTCCAAATCTGCCTCCTAACAGTCCACTGTACTTGATGTCTTCACCAACTGCGTCTAGAACTGTGTCCAACACTACTTCCTACACTGCTTCTTGCCTTGAAGATAATCCATCACGCAATTCTGATCATCACAATACTCGGTCAGCCAATCCATTGTTCAGTCAACATGGCTAACAATGCAGTTCTACAGTCTCAAATAATTCTGCCCTCGAGCTGCTATTTTCATCTTTCCAAATTAGCCAACTCTAAGAGTCTTCATATAAATCTTCTAGTCAGTCTAGCCTCTCGGATGATTCTCGTCAGGGCTTCTGTACACAGCTCTCAAATTGACAGTCCTTAGGGAACCAATCAAACTGCCTTACAATATCTCCAAGATTTATATCATAAGTTCTTCCAAACACAACCCACTTGAAAGTAAATGTCCAGTGCTTCACTGCCCTTAGCGTTTTCATAAATCTGCCCATACAATAGTGAACCAACTATTTTATTCATTGTACAACGAGTTTCCTCAAGTCTGGCTCTAAACAATCACTGATCTGAGCCTACACCATTCACTTTCAGCCCTGTCTAGGGCTTCTTTGTATCTACAAAGCAAAACAGAAAAAACTCTCACCAAAGGACCTTCTTCCTACGTAGTCGCCACAGAGAGATGTGACCTAGTTTTTGGAAAGCCTACTCGATAACTCGTCCTCCAAAACAGGCCCTTCTTTCAATCTGCAACTACATGGAAGTTCTGTCTCTTCTAGACTGTGAGAATCTTCTTTCCAGCCTTCTAGACCTTGGCCAAATGTCCTTCAAAGATCAGTCCCTGAAGCTCAAATCCCAGCTCTCCAAGCAGACCTATAGTCCTCCACAGGTCTGCATTTAGGGCTTCCAAGCTCACCTACTTGTTTCCTTCCTTCCCATCAGCTTCAAGATGACCTTCAATAATCTGTCTAAACTGAACAATATATCCACTAGCAAAAGCACCAATACAATAAAACAACCATACCTTGTTTATCAACAATCTGCTGTCCTTCTTATCCTTGAGTGCTGTACCTTATCTTTGCAACCTCGGTCCTCTGATTAGGGCTGACTGTAGCCACAGTCACAGTCCCTTATACTTGGCCATCTAAGCGTCTAAAAATTGTGGCTTATCCTCCCAAACAAACCCTAATTGCTCGCTGTTCCTTATGCCATCACAACCCTCTTGTTTAGGCTCTCGGTCCCTCCAAAAGTCACCTACAAGAATGTGGCCTGCAACTAGGGCATGAACAGAAGTTTCAGATCTGATATTTTGAGAAGAATCTCCTTCAAACTAGGTACAAAACTGCCTTTTCTCGGCTCCCTCCTCTGTTGGCTGCTCCTATCTTCGACCTGCAATCACAAGAGAATTATCCCAAAATGGACTCCTCTTCCCTTCGCAAGTCTCCTGAGCTCTTGGCTGCCTTAGAGGTATATTTTCTTTTGATGCTTGCTCTTTGGATGGATCAGATTACAGCCTTCTTAGTAGTCCATTTCGACCTTCAAGTATGGTCTCCACATGGACTCCATTTTTACCTTAGAGAGAGTTTTTAGTATAGTCATGCATTGTCTTTGGGAGAGACAACACATATCACTGTTTCGCATCAGACTTCAGGAATTAGTTTGTATCACAGAATTTTCGGATAGTGGTATGAGAAAAGATCTTTAGCTTCATATTGTAACTTGGATCATCATAGTGTCATAACTCGGATCTTCAAGCATTGTCATATTTTTGAAATTGTTGTTCGTATCTCTGTCCAGAAGTCAACTTGTATCACCAAGAAACTTACTTCCATTCTTAATCTAGCAGCTCAAGGGAATTCACTTCTTGTCAAGTTGCAGTCACATTGTCATAGATTACTGTAGTGGTTCTTTGCGATTCAAATCATGTTTGAAGAAGGTTCAGATGATAAAAGTGTCTTGATGCCATTGGTTTAGTAGTCCAATGAAGAATAGTTCTCATTTTATTATACTGCAGGAAGAACAAGGTATGCCACTGATCTTAGGATGTAAATCAGAACTTTGGATAGTTGATCCAGAACTTCGTATTTCAGTTGTATCTGATCTCCTTGATGGATGACTTGAAGCTTCCGGGACTAAGCCAACAGTAAGTGATCTGAACTCGGACTCCAGGGATTTCAAAGAAGACTTCCAACATAGCTGCCAACAGAAAGTGATTTTCAATTCTTCTTTAATCAACGTTAGCTCTGATACCATGTTGGAAAATCAAGGCATTTCTAGATTAATATTGATTTTCCTTACTAGATAATTACTTGTGATATTTGTTGACATTTTATTATTATGTTTTTCTTCTTCATCAAGCAATTATAAAAAACATGAAGATCGCAAAACACAAAGAACACAAGATATAGTCTCCACGCCAGGGCAAAACCCCTCAGCTGTGGAAAACCCAAACAATCATCTTCTTACATAGAATCAGATCAAAATGAGACTTCCAAGACTTCCTCAAGTCCCAAGTCAGCCCTCCAAATGATCTCTTCCAAATAAGACAACATCTACCAAAGTCAATGAAAGTCAACCTCTTCACAAGCTGCTCCAGTCAAAGTCTCGGTCCTGCAAATTCAGGTCTGCAATTTGACCTGCAATTTTGGCCCCTGCAACTCACATAGAAAACACTAATATGCTTGCATGCGTGGACAGAAAAGATATATTTTCAAGTGTTCTTCCTTGCTTTGACTTTTTCACCCTTCTTTCTTCTTGTCCTATTGCAGATTGAACTTGTGTAATCTGTGTTTCGATAGTGCAAAGTCTTTGGCTATATATACACCTTTCAACTTTCAAGAGGTCGAATAGCCTCAAACTGGGCCAACTTCCTTTCGCAGCGCCAACTTGGTCTTGGGAGTCCAAATTGACATTATAGACTAAAAAATAATATTTCTTTCTTGATACAAATTGCCCAAAATGGTCTTTTACATATGACAATAATTATTTTGACTCATGACAAACCCTAGGAGCATGAAATGCATGCTTGACCTAGAAGACCATTAAATGGATCATAAAACCCATGCTTAAATAAAATTCTTTTTCTTCTTTTACCGTAAAAATACAAATTGATACAAGAATGAAGACCAAACCTAGTTACTTTTCCAACAAAGAGGATACTGGGAGTTTACCCTTACCAAGTTACCAGCTGTTGGCAAGGTGAGATGCAGGGCCTGGTTAGATGCCTTTGCGGAGACTAAAGCGGTCCCTATTCCAATTTTTTTTTTCATGTTGGGGTCCATTGATAGGCCTGTGTCTGATATCTGCCAAGGGTGGAGAAACTGCTTTGCTAGAGTAGGGATTCAAGGCTACTGGGCAAAGCATTGAGATTTCACACTCCTGCACGGGGTTGAATGATCCATGAAAAGATGGCAGTGCAGCTAGGGTAAAATCCAAGCTGCTGCACCCAGACTTTCGATTCACATCATTCTTTTTTAACCAATGGGAAACATATCACGTCGTCTCCCTATATAACTTTATTGCCATAATTCATGGTGTTAATATTTTGATTAACAGGGCCTTGAAATCACTGTTTGTAGCAATATTATGGTGGCAATAACTGAATTTTGTTTTATACACTGCTCTTGTTGTTGCCAGCTGCTTCTTTGGCTTACAAATGCATGCAGTGGCAGATGTGCATATAGTACTTGCTAAAATACACATATAGAAATCTACATTGGTAAGGAGGCATTATTGTAAAATTTCAATTTACACTTTCATGTGAGAATTGTAGGAGAGAAAGGAATGCCTTTTCTAGCATATCCATGAACCATTATGCATTTCCACCATTACAAGAATTCAAGACCATCTTGTGTGGACCATTCATGCTCAGTAAAACCCCCCCTGTCAAGCGTTGCTGTTGTCAATTTGCTTTCTTTCTGATGCTTATTAGTCGATACCAAACGAAGTTATTTTTCTGTCAACGGTTTTAATTATTGCTTGAGTTCTAGTGTATTCAGTTTGGTGTAGACTGGGCAAACACTTGCATCAATTGATGTTGCATTTTAAATG
This sequence comes from Pinus taeda, assembly GCA_000404065.3. Classification (NCBI taxonomy): domain Eukaryota; kingdom Viridiplantae; phylum Streptophyta; class Pinopsida; order Pinales; family Pinaceae; genus Pinus; species Pinus taeda. The sequence goes on along the minus strand of APFE031744156.1, from coordinate 112,716 downwards.
CAGGTAGGATAGATACATGGAATAGACATAGGATGTTGTATTTACTATTTAATGTGACAGTGACATACACCAATCGAATTGTTTGACAATCTCAACTAAATGTGTTAATGCCAGGGCTCTGTTTATTTGTAGTATTGCCCTTGGTTTCTATCCTATGAGAAACTGACTGCAGTTAATTGTGCCAGCAAGTCATACAAGTTCACAACTTTTCTACGATAGGCACCACTAACATCTTTTCACCATGCTGTTTTGTTCAAGTGTGGTCAGTTTGTTTCCTATTACCATCCCTTTTGAACAATTGCCTCTTTGTTTATTGATTTATCAATAAGTGCCCTTATTTTGAGCTTTGATGGCAAAGTTGATCAAAGGTAACTGTTGCTTTTGTCAATGAGAGAGTCGGCAGCAAGCACAAGCCTATGGAGCCGAGTCTAGGTAATGTGTACTTGTGACACAACTTGTTTCCTCAACAATGAATTTTGAGGTATGGTGGTGCTTAGCTGGGCAATATTTTGAGTTTTTCCAGGCTTATGTTCTTACAGAATGTGGAAACAGGGGAATCTGAACTGTAGTTTGTAGGGGAATCTGAATTGTAGTTCTAAGTTTCTAACTTTATTTTATCTGAGGTGAGAACTATATCTTTAGAGTTGTAGAACTCAAATGGTGTTTAGAGATATGTAAAAGGGTAGTTGAGGTATAGTTTTTACCTAACCCAAACTGGATGGAGTTCAAGCTGATTTAATTTGTGGTTCTAACTTTATTTTCTCCGAGGTGACGACTATATTTTGAGGTAGGGTTTGTAGAACTCAAGCTGTGGTTAGAGTTATGTCAAAGGGAAGTTGAAGTATAGTAATATAAGCTAACCCAAACTGGATCTAGCTGAAGTTGTAAATTGTATCAGGTTCAAGGGGAGTCAAATGATGTTTAAACTATATATTGAACATAAATTTAAATTCAAACCTTTTGCAGCTTGGGTATTTTTATTTATTTATTTTCACATAATTGTCCTGTTTTTTTGTTTTTATTCATGTAATTATCCTGGGCTTGTTAAATTGTGATGCAGCTTTGGGAAGAATTTCCTTTGATTAGCAAAGAAGAAATTCAAATCTAATTGTCATAGATTTACATTTTAAATTATGAATTAAAGTTCTAAATGTTCTAAGTTAAATTAAGGTTATTTGGAGGGAAACCTATTGATGAAATTCAAAATTTTAAAAGGTTGGCTTCAACCTCATGTCGTCTCTGCCCAAAAGTTGTGTCCCCTCGTCACCATTATCAATTATAAATACGGATTAGATTGATCCCTTGTGAATCATGCGAATTTTGGTTGGGGGCTCTATATGAGATTTTTCTAAAAAGCATGGTTCGGATAGCTTTCGGGACTCTCAGATTTCTACCCCAAGTCTCGCATTTGATGGCACAAATTATTTTCGGTGGCTACAGGTCTTCTTTTCTTCAAGTACAGGATTACTATGTATCCCTGCTATGATCAGTTTTGCATCACTAGATATGGTTTCATCACGATACGGCTGGCAGAGAATCACTGTTATATCGTTTATAATAATAAACTCGCTCTTGCATTCACTCTCTATGGTCTCGCTCAGGGATGGCTCTTATCACACCATGGTATGGCACAAATTGTATCACAGTAGGGCATCATGTATTGTATGGCATCTCTTCTTTCAAAAGCATATGGCATCTCTGCTCTCAAGGTCGTATCACATCCCAGTTCTCAAGCTTGTATTGCATAACATCTCTGTTTTCAAAATAGCACTGTATTGTTTCATTTCTCATTCAGGACCATCGCTCAACTATGGCATCTTCTCTGGGGTTATGGCTAGACTCTGTATCAGTGATAACATGAAAGACATCACATTGGATTCTCTGTGACAACGTATTGACATCTCTATTGCAACGCACTGGCACCTCAGTATAGCATCTATGTTTGGCATGACAGTTCGATGGTATGACATCACAGAGACTTTGTCGGAGTTACTGAGTAAGTTGGCTAGTTCAGCACTACAATTGACACTGCATATAGTTTCACCATATAGGCAATACAATTGTATCTGCTGTATGAAATCAACACATGCTCAGCTTGGTTACTTGTCAAGTATATTGTTATAGTACTGATCCAGTGGTGATAGTTATGTAGTAGTCTTGTTCACAAACGAAGTTGTGAACACGCCTAATTCAGATCTTGGATAGCTTGAAACATTATGACTCATGATATTGTGTACCTTGTATCGCTCTGATGGACTTTCGAGGATAATCTAATTGAAGAAGAATTTGGAAGGGTTTTCCCCCTTGTGGGGTTTTGCCCTGGTCTCCGACCAATCCTGATGTCGCTTTATGTGCATGCTTTTCTTCCTTTTGTTCCTTTTATATATCCACTGCTTAATTGTTCTTTCTATATAATTGTAAATGTTGCTAAAAATGTTATCAGAGAATGCTTATGAATGATGAAGAAGAATGTAAATGCAATTATGAAAGCAAAGAACAATGAAGCTTCTAGAAAAATTAACATGGTATCAGAGCCTAAGTTGAAGAAAATTCAGCAAGGAAGACACCATTGAAGAGTTCTTGAGCTGATGAAGTTGCAAGGCACCTAAAAGAATGCTAGGGTTTGAAGGAAACCCTAGGAACCCTTGGTAGTTAAGCTTATGAAGTAACCTTGATTAAAACCAGCATTGGAAATCTTGATGGATATGATCAGTAACTATAAGTCAGAACAATGCAGCTAGACCACTGTCTCTTCAAACAGCTCCATCATATGGTTAATGAACTTCGGTGCCTATTGTTTGAGAAATGCTTGGGTTAAGAGGAAGTTGGTATCCTTCTTCAAGATCAGTATCTTTATGACTTTTTCATTCTAATTGGTTGTTTACACCTGCATATGAATTTGACTAATGTTGTATATTGAAGAAAGATCATTCTGAGGATCGAAGACATTGCTCCGAGAAAGAACTGATATTGGATGTCTTTGAAAAGAGTACTAGAACTATGCAGGTACAGTTCAGATCCTTGTTGAAAACATTGCTTGATCTCTTATGATATTCATATCTGGACCTCTGTTAAGAAATGGTATGGCACCTGTTATCTCCTGAAATAAAATTGTCAATTTTATTTCATTAGGTGATACTAGGTCTTTTTAGGAAAGAGTTTTGTTTAATTTTTAGAATATTTCATTGAGTCTTAAGCTTGTAATTATGTTAATAAACTTTCTAGTCAGCTCATTCTTGAAAAATCAACTTTTGATAGCTAACCCGCATTCTAGCAGACCTCTTAGCTACCGAAATCGCAGTTTTTTCAAACGATAAACTGCTTTGGGAAAACTCAACTTTCTTAGTGGTGGAGAGGTTGTTTTACGTGCAAAAATAGTCGATTGACAACAAGACATCCTAAGCTATATAATGGTACTTTCAGATCTGCATTTAGAGCTTGGGAAGGCAGTAAAAAGTTCCCCGCAAGATGAGGCAGCGTTTTCAGAAATGTGGCGTTTCTACTGTGCTAAGTCATTATTTTCAAATGATGATTATGAGCGACTGGAGGATCATTTTGAGAAACGGCCGGAGGCTTTTGTGCCTAACTTTTCAAAGAATAATAACCTCTTTGGGTTTATACACAGGTGTCACAGATGTGGGGAACTGAATCCATCTCTGAGCCCCAGTTTTTCAACAGTCTGGCCCAATTTTTGTGGCAGATAGTTTCAGAAATTGATTGCAACTGATTGTTATCTTCGGGATTTGGGAAGATTTCGACTTCATCCATCAGATCCTGAGAAATCTGCAGCTGTTGAAGATTATGAAGACCATTTGTACAAGAATTGACCAGTTAAATAGGATCTATTCCTATCTGTTTTAACTTTTCTATTTTAGGTGTTTCAGATCCATTTTTATAGGATCTTGATTTTGATGTAATGGCTATAAAGCCTAGAACTCTAGAGATGAAAAGAGGTTCGACTTTGGAGACTTTTCATACTTCGTAATCTCAAGCTTCTCATTTTCATATTAGTAATACAAGCTTCTTTTGCTATTATCTGTTCAGATTTACATCTTCTTATCTGTTCTCTGCTTGCACCTGAATATGTTATTCATGTTATTCCTATTTGTCTAATGCCAGATAACTGTCACCTTATCTTTGCATTGATGAATTAGAATTGCAAGTTTCATTAACCTTTTGTAATTGGCCATTCATATGTGTTAATGTATGATTTTGCTGGTACAGTAAGGATTCTTCATACATCCACTTGTTTATAAACCCTCTGAACAGTTAGTAGCTGAAAGCCTTGTCAATCGAGTGTTTATGTATGTCTTGAGTGAATAAGATTTGATTCAGTCATCCAACTTGATCCAAACACATTCCCATAATTGAGAGAACCGTTGAGGGATATTTATATGTTACCAGGCATCGTCGAACTACAACCTAGAAGAGTTTCCTGGAGTGCTAACATAATTACCGCCATTGCCATGGAACGACAATTGAAGCTCAGCTTCCCTGGGAGACGACAAACACCCAGCTTTGATGATAGACAAAGTCTGGATACTATCTCAGTTGTAATCATCTATCTGGCGACTCCACTGGGGGACGAATCTGTTGGCGACTCTATCGGGTAATTGTGGCTCAGTGTAGGAGGCATACTTAGCGAAATCCTCAGAAGCCACCAACTGACCCAGTACTTGATTTTGAAAAGATCATCAGAGAAGGAAAAGCATTACAGAAAGGAGCTTCAAGTTCAGAATCATCTTAGTCTGAAATTGAACACCACTTAGCTTACATTCATACCAATCTTCCTACTGTTGAGCTTGCTATACAAGAATTGTCATCAAAAGCAGAAGAAAGCCTTGCAAAGTTATTATCTGGTTTTTATAGAGCTTCTTACTCTTTAGATGCGTCTTTCATTGTAAGTCCAAAGAAATCTTCCCCTCATATCCATCATACTCCCTTAGTCATATCAGCTCCTCCTCAACCCTTGGTTGTTCAAGCTTCCAATACTTTCATATCTACCACAGCCATGGCAGCACCACAAGCACCTACCAAGATAGAAAGAATCATAGTTGCTAGGTATGGACCATTAGTATTGCCCACTCCCTTGAGTGCAATGCCTACTAGAGAATATCAAAAGTACATGCCTATGTTTACAGGGATAGAGGGGATTACCGCTGAAGAACATCTTGAATTATTTTATAGCTATGTTGACAATTTGGATATTAGTGAAGCTGATGTATGGATGAGAGTTTTGTTCAAAGCCTAGATGGAGAGGCTAGGAAATGGTTCAGAGAATTGACACCAAGGTCTATAGCAGACATTGAGGCTTTAGATGATGCTTTCCTCAAGCATTGGGGAGATAAGAAAGATCTGCTTTACTACCATACAAAATTTGTGAATTTAAAGAGAGAAAGTGGTGAGTCATTGTCTGATTTCAACAAAATATTTAACCGTATGTACAATAAGATACTAGCCGAGGTGAAACCTACCACTACATCCGCAAAACTCACCTATGCATATGCCTTTGATGCTGACTTTTGCTTACTGTTGAGAGAGAGAAGATGTGCTACCTTGGCTGACATGCAGGATGCAACATTGGAGGTAGAATCAAATATTATGGCTGCAAAAAACTTAAGGGAAAAGTTGATAGGAGAAAACAGAAGGATGAATCCTCATCTTCAGATCCTAAGATTGATAAAATGATTAAGATGATAGAGTCATTAACCTCTGAAATCTCCAAATTGAAGATTGAGAATCAGCAACCTGGAAGAGGAAGAGGTCTTAATACCTTTGCTCCTCGGAACCCAAATCCATATAGGAGAAACAATGAGTAGTTGCATATTTTGCAAAGAAATAGAAACACCAATGAAGATCAAAAGGTAAAGGCACCTTTCCAGAATGCAGTAATGGAAGAAGAGCAATTTGAAGAAGATGACGAAATCCATTGTCTGGAAGACAAAGGCAGTGCATCCTTCTTGACCTTAGCTGCCTATGAAGAGTCATTATTCAGTGACCAGATCAGTCAAGAGTGGGATGATGGAGTTGTTCTACAGGCTGATGATCAGCACAAGTATAATCTGAGGTCAAAGACAAACACTGCCAAGCAAGCTCCTGTTCAGAAAGTTGTTGTCCCTGCAAAACAACAAGCTAGTAAGCAACAAATTCCAGCAACTGATCCAATCATCTTCAAAGCTCCAACTCATGAGGTAAGGGGCTTTGACAAGATTTCTTCTCCCTTTAGTTTTGAAGCAGAAATTTAGAAATTAAAAATACCTATACCTCTGATCGAACTGATCAAGAATGAGGCTTTCAAAAGAACTATTTTCAAACCCCTCGAACCTAAAGCTACCGAAGCAACTACTGATTATGTCAATTTGCAAGATGACAAACTAGCTGTTGTTCTCAGTCCTATGGTTGAAATCTGTGATGAAAACTCCCCATTATTTTATGTCTCTTTAAGTATCCATGATAAAATCCTACACAACTGCCTTCTAGACACAGGAGCTAGTCATAATTTAATGCCCAAGGTTGTCATGGATGAGTTAGGTCTCGACATCACCAAATCTTATCATGACCTATTCTCTTTTGATTCTAGGAAAGTAAAATGTCTGAGACTAATCAAAGATTTAGCCATCATCTTGTCTCAGCTACCCATGAAAAGCATGATGATGGATATTGTGGTAGCAGATGTGCCTCCAAAACTTGTCATGTTGTTATCTAGAGGTTGGATCAAGAGATTAGGGGGAACATTGCAGAATGACCTTTCCTATGCTATTGTTCCAGTTTTCGGAGGTCAAAATAGGAGATTGTACAGAGAGGCTCAATTGGCTTACATCATTAGTGATGAAAGGAATCCCTCAAATCACCCCATTTATTCTGTTGACACTGATTTTGGAGCCTGTATTCTTTAGATTGAAGAATCCCATTTGTCCTCTATGCAGGTTAGAAAACCAGTTTGTCAAATCACAGAGAAAGAGGGCACACCAATTTGGGATATGTTCTGTGATGGAGCTTGCTCTAAGGAAGTTGCAAGAGCAGGTGTAGTTCTTGTGTCACCCACAAAAAAAGTCATTCATTTATCTTTCAAACTAAATTTTCAGGTCACCAATAACATAGCAGAATACGAAGCCTTGATATGGGGCTTAAATGCTTCTAAAGATATGGGCATCAAAGGTCTCAAAGTGTTTGGGGATGCAGATCTTATCATTCAGAAAGTAAACAACACTTTCCAGGCAAAGCATCAGAGGTTGAAGGCATACAAAGATGAGGTATGGAAGCTCAGGGATTCTTTCAGTGATTTCAATATTTCTTATATTCCTAGAACAATGAACCAGCTAGCTGATTCCTTTGCTGTGTCTACTAGCATGTTTATTCCTCCTTTGCCTCCCAAGTTGACTTATGAAGTTCAGGTGAAATATAGACCATCTCTGCCTGATAATGTCAAAATACTGGAAAGTATTTGAAGATGATGATGAGATTAATAGATTTATTCAAGTCTTTGATGAGTTTTCTGAAATGCACATTGACCAAGATAATGAAACTGTTGAGGAGTCCAACAAGCCCAAGTTGAAAGATAAAATTGGTTAGGATAATATTGTCCAGTTACCAAGTAACTATATACCTAGAGGTTTAATGCCTCTAGAGAAACTGTTTGATCATAATGATGTACCTTATAAACCTGTCAAAAAAGAAAATGAGTCTCTTGTCCATAAACATAACATTGGAAGTCAAGCTCATCCAAAGTTCTTAAATTTGTCTACTCAGTTGTCTTTTGCCCAAAGTTTAGAGTATTGCACCCAGGTGAAGCAATTTGCTGATGTTTTTGCTTGGGAGTATAATGATCTTAAAACCTATGACACCAACATCATTCAGCATAAGATTCCCCTTGAAAAGAACACCATTCCTTTTAGGCAGAAATTAAGGCCTATCAACCCTCCTTTATTGCCTTTGATTGAAAAGGAAATCAAGAAGCTTTTGGATGCCAAGATCATAGTTCCACTAAGTTATTCAAAGTGGATAGCCAACCTTGTGATAGTGAGAAAGAAGAATGGGGAAATCAGGCTTTGTGTTGACTTCAGAAATCTGAATAAATGTTCAAAATAAGATAACTATCTTTTGCCTAAGATGGAACACTTGCTGCAAAAGGTTTCAGGGGCCAAAGTCATGTCTTTCTTAGATGGCCTTTCAGGTTATAACCAGATTTCTGTACATCCTGATGACCAGGAAAACACTGCCTTCACTACTCCTTGGGGTACTTTCATGTACCCCAAAATGCCTTTTGGACTGATGAATGCCGGGGCCACTTTTCAGAGGGCCATGGACATAGCATTTGTGGGAGAGAAGGATAGGTTTGTCCTTATTTACCTTGATGATATTACTGTTTTTTCCAGCACTCACAAAGATCACTTGCAACATTTGAAAAGAGTGTTTCTGAAGTGTAGACAATTTGGGATTTCTTTAAACCCAAAGAAGTCTCAATTCGCTCTTGAAGAAGCTAAACTTCTGGGACATATTGTTTCCGCTGAAGGTGTAAAAATTGATCCAACTCGAGTTGAAGCCGTTCAAAAATTATCTATTCCAAGGTCAAAGAAGGACATTCAATATTTTCTTGGTAAGATTAACTTTGTTAGAAGATTTATTCCAAACTTTGCTGAACTGGTAAAGCACATCACTTCTATGTTGAAGAAAGAATCAGAAATAAAATGGATAGATAGTGCAAGAAGCTCGTTTGAAGCCATCAAATAGGCTATCATGGAAGCTCCTACTTTGATCAGTCCAGATTATACCAGAGAGTTTTATATTTTCTCTTTTGCTTCTTATGATACACTTGCAGTAGTTCTGTTGCAGAAAAATGATGAAGGGATAGATCATCTAGTGGCCTTTTTCAGCAAAACTTTGAGGGATGCTGAACTGAGGTATGATATTATTGAAAAACAAGCCTATGCTCTCATCAAATCTTTGAAAGCATTTAGAGTTTATATTCTGCATTCCAAGGTTATTGCATATGTTCATTCAGCCTCAGTGAAGGATGTTTTAACTCAGCCAGATATTGATGGAAAGAGAGCTAAATCGATTTCAAAATTCATTGAGTTTATGTAATTATTTTGTTTATGTAATTATTATCAAGCCGACCAGCAACTTGAGTAGGCTCAGAAGCCCAATAGTCACGTCCATTCAACCTCTTCGTTTTAGTATAAATAGAAGAGGATTTGAAGTCATTTGCACACACATTCTTCGTGTGATCTTCTCCTCTCCACGTCTTGGGTTTTTGGTGAGGAAAATCACATAGAGGATACGCTGGCCTATATAAAAATGATGCCCTAGCCGCAGTGATACTCTAGCCACAGTGAATATAACCGCAGAGAGGATGATGCCCTAGCCACAGCCAAATGGAGAGCTCTAGCCGCAAATTGAAGGAGGTCTATCTGCTGTCTTGGAGAGATCCAATACGCAGTCAAGAATGCCCTAATCCACAGCAAGAGAAGGAGCCTTAAGGCAAGAAGAAGGGTCTCTATTTTAGGGCCGCAGGTTAGGGTAACTTCAGCGAAGAAGGGAAGGACGTTAGGGTCATTCTCATGACTGTTTTGAAGTGCAAATGAACAGCATTAAGGCCACATTACAGGAGTCTAATTCTGGGCTGTTTGAAAGGGCATTTGTGGCAAGGTTCATCTCTGTCTTGGGCAGCGAATTGCACAAAAAACATTGTGGATGGACTGAGCCTTTTTGATGGGCTGTTGGGTACGTATTGGGGCTGGTTCTAGCCTTATATTCCAGTGTTTGACAACAACTAGTAAGGGAGATAATACTGCAGTCTATTATGCCTGATCAAGAGGCTGTGTTGAATCTCATGGGTGTAAATAGGGTGCTGTAGCGGACAGAGTTTGTGTCCCAACCAGGTTAGTGATGAGGCTGTTCATGAGGACAGTTTAAGGTGACCTATCTAATAAGCAGTCACAGCTAGAGCAATAGCATGATATATGGACAACAGCATGATGTAGATCATGGGTAGATCATGATGATGGAAGGGGCAGCATATGCACAGGAAGCATGATGACAAATGAGTCATACTAGCAGGGGCAGCATA
>APFE031744156.1:79064-90219 GCA_000404065.3 Pinus taeda | reverse complement strand
GGTCTTGGATATCCCTTCTCTGATAAGTCATCCCTTTTTGTTTTGCCATAGCAAGACTGTCCAGATGTAGGTTTTTCCCCAAAAATCTTAGTGTCCTCATCAAAATTTGCAATCATATTGTAAACCCCAAGATTATTAGGCATATGGTCAATCTCTTGAATTCTCTCAATGGTGTATATTTGATCCTCCATGGAGAACATATTGATTTGACCAATTGTCCCTACATGTTCATCTCCTAACATGCCACTTTCAATGATTCTCTTCACATATGGGCATGTGGCTTCTTCATGGAACTGATTACATGGCCTACAAAAAGGGAGAATCTGATCTACCATGTTGGTGGATTCCAATGGATTTGGAGGCCTCCGCTCCTGTTGAGGGCCTTTATTCTTTTGCCATCTATCATTAGGCCTAGGTTGGAATCTTTGCACTTGTGATCTCTCCATGGCCACCAACCTATTTTGCATGGCTTGCATTTCTTTAATGTGATTTGCTTCCATGCTCTTGATGAGTTGAAATAATTCTTTAATAGGATCATGTGTAGTCTCTTCCTTGGCCTTGCCTTTGGAATCATTTGATTTTGATGGCCCTCTATTGAAACCAGAAATTTCAGATTTTCTTAATTGCTTTCTAGCCCTTTCTATCTTCAAGGCTTCAAATTGAGCTACACTTAGATTCGTAGGCTCCTTCCTCCTCAACTCATAGGTAGTGTCAACCAGTGCTGTGAAAATCGCGATTTTTTCACCTTGCCGATCAAATCACGATTTATATACGAAAAAATCGCCTAAATTTTCTTTTGCCGATTTTTACTGAAATGAAAAAATCGCGATTTTTACCAAAAAATCACGATCTTTTCTTAAAAAATCGTGGGGGGTCGGGGCAGCACGATTTTATAAACTTTTAACTTTAGATATTAAAAAAATTGAAAAAAATGAATATTTTTGTACCAAACAATTTTTTCCCCATTTTTTCCGAATTTTTCCGATTTTTTCCTATTTGTTCCCCGCGCCGATAAAATTCCGATCGCGATTTTCACAACATTGGTGTCAACCCCAAAAGCATTTAGATATGAGCGTAAAAGAAATTCATCAGGAGGTTTAACAGTAGCAGGCATGCTTTTGACTAATTCATTGAATCTCTTGTTAAACTCCTCCATAGTCTCATTCTCATTTTTCTTCATGTTGCTAATGGTATTGATCAAATGCCTATTTTCCTTCTTCTCTCCAAACTTATCTAAAAATGCAGTCAAAATGGCTTGTAAAGAGTTATATGAGTTAGCAGGTTGCTCAATAAGCCAATCAAGAGCATCCTCTTCTAAAGATAAAACAAAAAGCCTCATCTTCACGTCCTCATAATTAGCAGTGTTACACCATTTAAAGATACAAACATTAAAGTTTTTCACATGTGATGTAGCACTAATGGCATTGTTACCTTGAAAGGAAGGCAACTTTTCAATAGCCTTGTCAAGGATATTGCAAGAATAGCCATTTATATTAGTGAAGTCACAAGGAGCAAAAAGATCATTCATGATGCCAGGCTCTACTTGTTCTTGAAAAAGCAAATAAATATCAGAAATAGCCTCTTGCCCAAGACTAGCAAGAGCTCTACTATGAGAAAGTATATTCAACATCTCTCTAAAAACCCTTTCAGGATCAGAAGAGGGGCTAACTAGACCACTTTAATTTCTCCTAGTAGAGACTCTTGCAAAATTTCGATTGAGTGGAGTCGCCACTTGACTAAGAATCTAAATCGAAACTTAAAAAATTCTAAAACCAAAAGGTTAGTCGATTTCCCAGGTACAAGAAAATTTGTCCCCGGGAACAGTGCCAAAGATGTTGACCCTGCCGCCTACACCTACTTACAAGTCAGTGAGAAAAAGCCTTCAACACCACAAGGTATGGTTGGTGGCAGGGAACTCAAAGAAGAGGCTGTCACACTAATCCCGACTCTCTCTGTGTGAGCTATCTCCTAGGTTAGCTAAGGGGGGTGGTCCCTAAAGAAAAGTTAAGTTAAAATATGTGAGTTTCTAGAAGAGTGTTATATTGAAAATGGATTACTTTTAAGGATTTATTGGCAAATATGAAGTGAGCAACTTGAAGTAACAATGCCAATTATTAATATGATTAAAAACCATAAAACCAGTGCCTTATAAGGAATTTGCTCAACAATTTAAAGATATATTTCCTCAAAATAAAATGCAATGCTCTCAAAAGAGAAAACAAAGTAACCCTGAAATGTAAATAAGAATTGTTAGCACAAGATATGTAAGATACGAAATGCTTTTGAGATAATCAACTTTATAAATCAAAACATGTGAAACATATCTTGCCAAAACCCAAAAATTAGTAATTAACTTGGAAATGTAAAAGAAAGTAAGTGCTAAACCAAGACACCAATATGCAATTAGACTTTAAACATGAAAAGAAAATACTTGTTTGAAATGATTACAATACTTGCTTTTGGAATAGACTTTGCATATGAAAACACAAACCATCAAGAGACAAGTAAAGTAAATGTAATAGAAAGTGCTCTTGGTTAATTTTATTAATTAGCTTTACAGCAAGATCACAATTTAACTCTTCAATCCTCAGACCTCACCCTCGCCCAATGATATGGATTTCACAGTGAGGAGTCAATAGAGCAATGGAGGATCCCTAAGATGTCTACTTCAACCAACTTATGTTGGAGGTAAAATTTTAATGAGGCTTGGAGCCTTCCTATACTAAAATGCCTAGATGAAATGCAAATTTTGTTAATTCCCCAAATTAAAATAATGATACATGCAAATGCTTCAAAGAGATTGATTTGCAATGCTTGAAAATGAAATAGTGTTCAACATAATTTGCAATTATAACTTCAATTGGAGGAATAAAATTAGCTTACAAGTGTTGCATGTGTTTCATCAATGAATTAAAATGATACAAGTAATTTGCTTGAAAGTAAAATTTGTTTCAAATACACAATGACAATAAATTGCTCCAATATTCAAGATAACAATGTAACATAAAATTGAAGCATGTATTCAAGTGCTCATGAAACAATTTACCAAGTTAAATGGAAACGAATCAAAGTTTGTTAAAAATATAAAATGCTTGCATGTAAAGGATGAATTGCCCAAAGTAAAGTATAAGCTTGTAGTTCCAAGCAACAATGAGAAAGAAAATGCAAAGCTCAAATGCAATTGTAACAAACTTTAACTTATTGAAATGTGATAGTGAGATTGTGTCAATTCCCAATTAACACATGCATGTAAGTGAATGAAGTATGAAAGCTTAAACCATGCAAATGTCAATCCACCCAAGAGAAGCCTCCCTCTAAATGGGTTGATAGAATACCATGGGAGAAATTCCAAGCTCCCACAAGCAAACTAGATCTTTTATTATATTACAACAAGAAGAGGGCCTTTCAAAGTCGTCAACTAAACTTCAAGGAGAGTCCTCACAATAATTGTGTGAAACTTGGACATTAGACCTCCTCCCTTGAGAAAGTAGTGACCAGATCTCACAAAACTTATACAAGAGAAAAAGGTGTGAGTTTCCTCCAAATGCCCACAGCTTAAAGGGGAAAATGGGCAGCGCTCTAGTGAACTCGACTTGGCCAAAATAAGCCTCAAAAGGGCTCACGACATCCTTGGAAATCGAACCCCCAACACTTGCCAAAGGTCCTGCAAACACTTGTTACATGTTCCGGGAAGTTACTCTTCAAAATTTGCCGCACAAAAGTTAGCAAACAATCCAAACAATGACTGCAAAATAAGTTAAGTATTAATGGAAAAATCAGCAAAATAAAATGTATATGTACAATTATAATTTACAAAGGCTAAGCTAAAGAGTGAGAGTAAACTCTCGTCTTTTCTTAGCCATCTTCAAGCTCTTAGATAGCAAATGAAAGAAATGAGGTACAATGTTTTTTAAAAGAGATTTAAATTTAGAGGTTCTCGGCTTGTGTACAAGCTATGTGCCGAAATCCTTGCAAAACCACTTTGTAAGATAAGACTATGAAGGTTCAAAGAACAAATGAGAGCTCCTTTAAAAATGTATCAAGAGTGGGTTGGGCTCTCCAAAGACTTCCTGTCACGCTTGATTCTATAATCCCAACAAGATGTTCCCTCTACAAAACTTCAATCAAGAATTAGTTCCATATAGATTTAACAATAAACAAAGATAAGAAACTCTAGAGATCTATTTAAAACCAACTAGAGCATTCTATACCTAGAGCATACTTATAAATCAATTGTGAATGCAAGATAACTATACATTAACAAATCTACAAGATTATATGGAAGCAAATTAGATCAAAGCATGAGTAAAAGGAATTATACCAATGCTCAACAATTCATCACACTCGAAAATGAGGAACACCTCATGAATGAAACCCCAAAGTCTTTATTGATATTTCTAAAAGTGTACAAAGCAGCAACGCTTTTGCAAGCACAATAGCTAGTAATAATATTATACAATGTGAGAGCCCATGGCTCTATTATATAGAGAGTTCGGAGCAAATCCCAATCAAGAATGACAATGACAAATGGTATTGGAGCCAATCTCAATATAGAAGTGATTAAACAAGTGGCATGAGGTGACAATTCCAAAGAGAAATTCGAATTTGTTGAATGGAGTTCCAATGCCAAGTGTAAAAATCGAATTCTGGCAAGTGGGCATCATTTTCTTCTTCCCTTATGTGCCAAATTCGAATTTTATGGTGGAATGACAAGTGTATATGGATGGTAAGCCATGTGGGGACAATTTCTCACAAAAATCTCCACCAAATATCCTACCAAATCCTCCCAAATGTGCATTACCTTCAAAAATTCGAATTTCCAAGCAGCGTTTTCATTTAATGCCAAAAATTCGATTTTATTTGAGCACATGTCTTTTCCTTGATTTTAGGAGTCCACATCACCTTGGGACTTCACTTCAACTACCCCCATAATTTTCCACCTCGTTTCCACAACATTTAGCATGTGCGGATAATTATTTTTCTCCATTTATTTAATTTCTGGCTTAATTAATTGCCAGATTTCCCACTAAACTTAGGAAAAGTGGGTTTTGAGGGTCCAAAACACATTATTAACCCCTCAAAGTGTGTCATAGTAGAAATTTGAGGGTGAGAGATGTAATTTTGATTACTCATACCCCATGCAACTTCTCTAGACTACACTTATTACAATTTAAATACAATTTTATTTGCAATTTTTGACCTGCGGGATATCCAAAAAAAAATTAAAATGGCTACCTAGACCTAACCAAATTCCACGAAATTTTTTGTGTGATCTAGTATGGTAATACACATCGACTCTAGACACTAAGATGTGTCAAGGGCTCAACCTTCAAACCGTCACCCCAGCTTTGGAGTAAAACGTGAGAAAAAACCTAGAAAATTATCCGCCTCTGAAAAAAAAAGGGATAATTAGCTAGATAAAAAAAACACTCCAAGGTGTACTCGTTTGTTGATCCAGTCCCAACATCCTGGGCCTGTTACAGACTCAAAACTCATCATTACTAGTATTACTTATTACAATTCCCCGTAGGGTGTGGAATCTGGGTACAAGAAAGATGATGAGAAGATAGACTTAGGGTTAAAAAACTCTGTTGACTGACAATATCTGATGGTGCAAGTGTCCTCTGGATCATCCTTGGGCATGGAGCCTTCATATAATCGTTAGGTGCCACTCTAGTGGCCAACAATGGGCATATAGCAGCAGCTAGAATGCATACAGCAGCGGGATGATGAGGTATTGCAGCATCAAGATGATATGGTATTGCATCACAGTGAGGTGCAGCATGATGATGAGGTGTAGCACAATGATATGTGCAGCATGGTGATGGAGTCACCTTGGAGAATCAGTTGAAGCAGCAGTTACCTCATGTATCATCTTCTTAGAGATGATCTATGCTCTTATTTAAATAAGTCAAAGTGTCGACTTCTGTTGTATATGTACTCTCTCTCTCTCTCTCTCTCTCTCTCTCTCTGTGTTGAACTATTGAAGAACATATAAGAAGAATTGATTAAGGGTTTCCCCACATTGGGGTTTGTCCTTGGCTAGCGCCACATCTTCTGTCCTCTTGTCTTGGCTTGTCTTCTGCAATTTATGTTTATGTTTTATCTGCAATTTACTATTATGCTAAGGTGATTGCTAATCTAGAAAAGATATTGAGCTAATTCTGAAAATTGAAATAAATTGCTCTAAGCATAGAACATACCTAAAATTAATAGTAAGAAAAAGTAAAAAGACATCACAAGCAATTCACATAGAAAGAGAAATCATCTTAACTATTGGCTTATAGATTTCTCAACACAAACCACCAGTAAGTCTAGGGTTTCTATTGCGGGAAATTCAAATGCAACCTACAAAAACTCATATTTATCCTAAAGCATCCATCTAGGTCTAGCCTGGAAAAATTACAAGAAAGTGACTTGTCATCCACAAGGTAAAGGAGACTAAGACAATATGCAAGGTATGCCAAATGTACAAAAAACCATCGAAGATAGCGGGTCATTCCCCAAAATATGAAGTTGCTCAGAATCAAGAAACTCAATGTCCCTCAAGAAAGCCAATGTCGAGCCTCAAAATGTGGGAGGTCCACAAGAGTAAAGTTTAAAGGGCCAAATAGGTTGAAGGCTCCTCCAAAACAGCTCAAAAGTCCAAGGAGAGGTTTCAAACGTAGGCATTCTTGAAAATTGTAGCTAGGTTCGATCTTCATTATGATGTAATTGTAATCATGACATTGTATATTATTTATAAAGAAAGAAAAAGGAATGAAAAAGAAATTATATTTTATTTTTGGAGTATGGGTTTCATACTCAAGTTTGAGTCAAAAGCATGTTCTTCGTTCTTTTAGGTCTTCTACGTCTTTCTAGGATGAATAATATTGTTCATGTGTTATAGTTCCATTTGGACTCATTGTAATGAAGAAAAGTATTTATTTTGTCAAGATAAATCCATGGATAATCCCAAGCCCAAGTCGGCCCAAGGAGCAAATCAAGTGAGCCTAAAGGGATGCAATTTGACCCTCAAGAAAGCCTATATAAAGGAGTGAAGCTGGACTCATTTGGTCACTCATCTAAAGAAAGTTTGATTTGCAATAGTGAAGGTGAAGAAGAGTAGTTGGGAGGATGATGAAGAGGAGCAGAAGTCGAAGTCTACCAAAGAATCTCTTTCCTTGTCTCGATAAGGTTTGTGAAGTTGCCAGTTGCAGGAAGCTGAAATTCTTTAGCAGTTGCAGGAGGCCGAAATTGCAGGACTGAAAATTTGTTGCAGGCGCTGAAATTGCAGCATCAAGGAAGCAATATTGAAGTTCTGAAGTTGTCTCAAGGAAGATCTTGTTGGGGGTTACCTTTGGGCTCGGAGGGTTTGTTAGTTTTGGTCTTTGGGTCTTGGAAGTCTCTCTTGTAAATAGGTTCTAAAGAAGAAGAGAAGTGTTTTATGGGTTTTTCCCCTTGGAGGGGTTCTGCCCTGCCTTGGGGCCTATATCTTGTGTATTATGTCTCTTTGTGATCTTCATTGCTTTGGTAATCGCTTGATGAGTAGAACTAAAGAAGTAATAAAGAAACAACTTACATCACAAGTAATTATCATGATAAGGAAAATAAGTTCTCACCTACAAGTCTCCATATTTTCCAACATGGTATCAGAGCTAAGGTGCAACGAGGCTGAACATCACATCCTTGTTGGCACTATAATAAGGGTTACAAGGAAGGGTTTCAAGTTTCCTAGAAACATCACTACATCTATCAAGAAATGTCTATTGAAGATCATCTCTAGGCTTGCAAAGGATGTAGCAGACAAAATTTTGTTCTCTGCTTTATCCTACACATTCAACGACGAAAATGTATGGGTTATTCACAATGGTGCCTCTAAATATATGATGGGAGAATGCAGTAAACTACGAACCCTATCTAAGGGAAACTCATCTCATTCTATAGAAATTGGAGATAAGAAGAGCTATCAAGTGAAAGGCATTAGGTCTACATCATTGGAGCTCGAGTCAAGTGGAAGCATTCACCTCAACGACATTTTATATGTTCCTAGTTTGAACAAAACTTACTATCTATTTCTTTTCTGGTGGATAAAGGTGATAGAATTTATTTTGGTGATGGAAAGGTTTTTGTTTGGGGTAAGGGCTCAAGTATCGACGATGTTAGGGTAATTGGGATTTGTAAGGGGCCATTATATAGACTCTATACCTCTGGCCCAAGCTCTCGTACACTTGGATGTGAATCCTTCTAAACTATGGCATAGAAGGTATGGACACATTCACTTTAAGATTTTTCCATCTCTAAATCAAATTGTCAATGGTATCCCCGAATTGGAGGAAGAACATGAAGGGACTTGGAAAGGGATGTGCTCTAGGGAAGAATGTAAAGAAACCATTTGCAAGTAGTGATACTAGGTATAAGGAAAGAATGTGCTCTAGGGAGGAAAGTAAAGAAACCATTTGCAAATAGTGATACTAGGTATAAGGAAATTTTAGATCTCATACACTCAGATGTATGTGGACCTATGGCAATAAATTCTCTTGGCAGGCATCAATATTATGTAACCTTCATTGATGATCACTCAAGTAAGACTTGGTTATAGCTTCTCAAGAACAAGGATGAGGTATTCAAAAAGTTTCAAGAGTTCAAGAATGAAGTGGAAAACCTAGCTGAGAGAAAAATCAAGACTCACAAGTCCAATAATGGTGGACAATACACCTCCAAGGAGTTAATTTCTTTATGCAAGGAAGCAGGGATTAAGAGGGAGCTCATTGTTCCTTGTAAGCCTGAACATAATAGTGTGGCAGAAAGGAAGAATATAACTATTGAAGAATGTGTTATGGCAATGCTACATGATCAAGATCTCCCTCAATTCCTATGCGTAGAGGCATGCATGACAACTATCAACTTGCAAAATCGAAGTCCTCGTAGGATTCTCAACAACATCACTCTGGAAGAAGCATTTACAAGAAAGAATCCAGGTGTGGATCATCTTCAAATATTTGGGTGTCCTATGTATATTCATATACCCAAGGACAAAAGAAAGAAGTTAGATCCTAACAATTTAAAGGGCATGTTTGCGAGATATCGTGCTTCATCAAAAGTTTATAAAATCTATATCAAGGATGCTCGTCGAATTGAAGTAAGCAGGGATGTCATTTATGATGATAGCATGTCTTACAAGAAATGAAAGGATAAGTCAGTTGACTCTGATGAAGAAGAGATACCTATCTTTGAGGATATCTCTAAGCACAATTATGGTCAAGAGCAGACATCTACTTAAGAAAATGTTGAAGGTCCTTTTGAACCTATGCAACAAGTGATTATTCCAGAAAGTCGAAAGAGGCCTGTTTGGTTGAAAACTACTCTTCAAGAAGCAGAAGGACATACAGCATCGGGGACCTCCATGGAAATTAAAAGAGTGGAGGAATGCTATGTAGGAAGAATACCAATCCATAATGATGAAAGATGTATGGGAGATTGTCCCTAGGCCAAGTGATAAATCAGTAGTCACTTCAAAATGGATTTACAAGATAAAGCAAGTTGTAGATGGGAGCATAGAAAAATACAAAGCAAGGCTTGTAGCAAGAAGCTTCTCATGGAAAGAAGGAATTGATTACAAAGAAACCTTTGCTCCCATTGTTGGTGAGGTAAATCCCCTCTACGGATAGAGGCGATCCCTACTAGCCCAGAACGGGTCTAGCAACAATCAATCAATGCTACTGTGCAAGCCCCTAGTTGCAATTAAAAAGTGGGTAATGAACACCTACTTGGATTCCAGCGCTATTGTTTGATGAAGAGATGCCGCTCTCGCTCCTTTGCCCTGTCCGGTCATGATCCTCCACTATCCTCGTGGGCGGACACCTGCACAAGCAAAGAGAAAACAAACACAAGCGTGAAATCTAGTAAAAGCAACTATACATCAGTCAGAAAGGATGTAATTCACATTAACCATTATAAGACAAATGAGAATGGAACCATGACAGTAGTCATCTATCTTTTATTAATCAAAAACAGAGAAAGGTACAACCAATGTTCTGACGCTGAGTCCTTCTCAAGAGGGTCCAGCCAGCAAGTCTCATAAGCATTCACCCTTGGAGGTAGATCTCCCAAGACAAACAACTCTCTCTCTCACACAAGGCAACAAGACTTCACAACCTTCCTTAATCTCTCTAGCAATCCACACTTAACACACCAACTGCCTATTAAGAGTAGCACTAAAGCACTATGAATTCCTCTATGTCAAAAGCTATATTCCAAAAACTAGCTGCTCATGGCAATGGTGGAGGCTTATATAGGAGGAGTCTCCATGAATGGTTGAAGGATGAGCTTATCTCCAAGAAAGGTGGCTCATATGACGAACAGACATGCCATAGAAGGGAGGGCGACATTCACAAGGCCAACAACCAGGTCTGGAGTCATCTGGAAGGCTGGCTGTTAGAACAAACTCGCCCAAACAGGATCAGCGCGGGCGTATAACTGGACTGGCGCGCTGACATCGCATCTCAATAACAGAAGAGGTCTGGTCAGCGCGACTTAATACAAACAGAGGATGCGCTAGCTATGAAATTCGATCAGCGCGGGAGACCCGTGTGCTTCCGCGCTAGCAGCGCACCAATTGCACTATCATCCGCCAGTCAGCGCGGTTATTTCAATAACAGTCGCGATGATCAAATAAACTTAGGCAAAGAGGGTTTTTGGCCATTTCAGAAAGCATGAGCATGATGGATTTGATTTCATGACACAGTAGGGAGACTGACAAGGAGGCAGTGACAAATTACTGTGTAACAGATGCCCCCTAAAGCATGAAGCCAGAGAGAGTGGGAGGGGTGAAATGCTTTACAAAACTGCTGAACCGGAACACCACCAGGAAGAACCTGCACGTAGGTACAACTGATATCTCGATTACATGTAGTCTAGGCATAGGCGCAGCCATCCAAAAGACGTATGAAGAAGGTCTGTGGTATGGACGCAGCCACCCAGCTGAAAAGACCATGATGATAAAAGGTATGGTCGCAGCCATCCTAAAAGACTCAGGTATGGGCGCAGCCATCCATCAATGAGTCATGTAATAATGATCCACAAAATCGCAACCTGGCCCGCAACAGACTAGAACCAGGGTCTTGTGCTCCATCCAAACCCGAACAAAGTACAAGTCCAAACATGTGAATATAGG
>APFE031744156.1:54026-65007 GCA_000404065.3 Pinus taeda | reverse complement strand
ATGTAATTCACATTAACCATTATAAGGCAAATGAGAATGGAACCATAACAGTAGTCATCTATCTTTTATTAATCAAAAACAGAGAAAGGTACAACCAATGTTCTGACGCTGAGTCCTTCTCAAGGGGGTCCAGCCAGCAAGTCTCATAAGCATTCACCCTTGGAGGTAGATCTCCCAAGACAAACAACTCTCTCTCTCACACAAGGCAATAAGACTTCACAACCTTCCTTAAGCTCTCTAGCAATCCACACTTTAACACACCAACTACCTATTAGGAGCAGCACTAAACACACTATGAATTCCTTTATGTCAAAAACTATATCCCGAAAACTAGCTGCTCATGGCAATGGTGGAGGCATATATAGGAGAAGGAGTCTCCATGAATGGTGGAAGGATAAGCTTATCTCCAAGAAAGGTGGCTCATATGACGAACAAACATGCCATAGAAGGGAGGGCGACATTCACAAAGCCAACAACCAGGTCTGGAGTCATCTGGAAGGTTGGCTGTTAGAACAAATTTGCCCAAACAGGATCAGCGCGGGTGAATAACTGGACTAGCGCGCTGACGTCGCATCTCAGTAACGGGGGAAGCTATGTCAGCGCGACTTAATACAAGCGGAGGATGCGCTGGCTATGAAATTCGACCAGCGCGGAAAACCCGTGTGCTTCCGCGCTGGCAGCGCATCAGTTGCACTAGAGGCCGCCAGTCAGCGCGGTTATTTCAATAACAGTCGCGATGATCAAATAAACTTTGGCATAAAGGGTTTTGGCCAATTCAGAGAGCATGAGCATGATGGATTTGATTTCATGACACAGTAGGGAGACTGACAAAGAGACAGTGAAAAATTACTGTGTAACACTAATCTACCTCCTACCCTGCTTCTCTAGAGTTGTAAATGAAAGGCCCCAACTAATTTTTGACTTTGAATTGTGTTCTTTTCTTGGCTGAGACAAAATTGACTTCATCAGAGTTCATTATTTGCCTATAGTACTCTAGAGCAAATAACCTCATTGGGAGGTATTTGGGGAGTTTGTATGGGGCAAGCTGGCACCCATAGATTCTTATCTCAGTGTGGTTTTGGTAAAGGTGCCAATCTCCCACTTTACTTTGCTTGGACAACCGGAGGACTCTTTTGATATTTGGGCTTATTCTAGGTGGAGGACTTATTGTCAACATTGTCATGACTAGATGGAAAAAAGAGTCATTGAAGTCTATATAAGTGTATGGTGATGAATACTTATGGAATAATGGTGTCCAAAATATGACAGACTTGGGCTGGCCTCTGGTAGCTAGCTTCTAGAGGGTGAAGGGAAATCTGTTTGACTGGTAATATAAAAACATGTGGTACAATACAAATGATTATTTGAATACTCTCTCATTGTGCATTCTAGTAAACTGTTCATGCATCCTTTCAGCTATGAACTAGGCATAATTGTATACAATAGCAAGAGGCTTACCTAGGGTGAAAATGGACATGAAGTCCAGGATAAGCTCATCAACAAATTCATCAGTGGTGTAGCCCAAGATACATGATATTATAGTCAGAATATGTTTTCCCCTTTCAAAGAAAACGGCAGAAACATATGGAGGGGCATCTTTAGGGATGTGCTTCTCTTCTACAATGAAAGTTTGAAATATTTGAGCTAGTCTAGATGGACTCAACTTGGTGTACAAGTCTAAAAAATAGCCAATGGAGAGTCGGGTTAGGTTTGGACCTGGTTGGACTTGCAACATCTCATTAATTGATTCAGCTATGATGGTGAAAAAATCTTTTGGTCAGGGAACATTCTTGCTCTTTGGCTGGGAATGTAATAGGCATGACACATATGGATAATTTCAGGAAAATTATGTTCTTGGGGAAACTGGTATTTGGGAAAATTGGAGTCCCAAAGGCCAATGTCATCAGAATGGTTCAGATATCTGTCTTTTCTCAAATAATGAATTCTGAGCAAGACCTCATATGCACTTGCGTCTCTGATTTGAAAATCCTTGTCCGCCAGGGGGACGTGGTCTAGGTCCAAATGGGGAGTTGGGCTAACATCCATGGCGACAGGGGTAGCCATAATTAAGTTATTTCGGATTTGAATTTGATTTTCACAGGTTTATTCAGAGGTTTTGATGGACACTGGGAGATTTTAGAAGGGTTTTAGTGTGCACTTTGAATTTAAAGTAATTTAAAGTAATTTTACTTAATTAAAATAGTTTTAAATACAAAACATTTTCAAATTTAAAGGGTGGCTGGTAATTTCTTTGTAAATACCTGGAATTGGGTGAATTATCTTCAAATTTGGAGTTCACAGCAACTGCAGAAGTTTGGATAGCTCTGGTACATACTAAGAGGTTGATTGGGGTCTCTCTAGCTTCTTCAAGAGTGAATTTGGGGTAAATGGGTGAATTCAGCATTTGCAGGTGTCGCACTAGTGTGCAGAGGTTCACGGAGAAAACTAGTGAAAAGGGCGAAAAAGGGTTTCGCAGGATTTTTATGGAGCAATGGTCACCTTTTGGTGAGTAATTCACACATGAATAGTGGGCAGTTTATCGGGTTGAGCGGGGAGGCAGTTTCCCAAGCCATCGCATCGCTTTTGTGGTGGAGGCGGTATTTAGGAGGGGTCACTCGATCTACTCCATCATTCGACACGTAGCAGTTGGGGGGCTAGGGAAAACCACCTTATCAGGTGGGTAAAGGTCGACCGTCGGGTGCAGCCAATATGACTAAGGACCGTCGGATGAGGCTGATGGTGATCGGATGGCAGTTGGGTGAGGGAGGTTCACGTGTGATAAGAGAAGAGGTGTCGACGGTGCCGAGGGCTTTAATCTTCGACAGTTTGGGGTTAATTAGGACTTAATCAGAAGTTTAATTGATCGGGTGTGGTTTAATGAAGGGATTTATCTATTTGTCGGGATATGGGGTAAATGGTATAGTTTATATTAAAACTAAGGGTTGGGATATTTATTTAGGGGATTTATTTAATATACGGGAAAAGGTATATCGAGGATTTATATAATTAAGTTAAAATTTAATATGAAACGAGTGGAGTGAGCATACCCTTAACATAATGTAAAATTTGCACATTTTATTCACATACATTTGATACTTAGGATAAAACACTTTTGTGGGTTTTTTGAATGAAATAGAATTTAACATGGGGCTTTTTACTTCTCCTAGGCAAATGAAGTTTATCCTTAAGAAAAGGGGTTTTATTACGATAATGAGGGGAAATGAATTTTATGAAGGGGATTCTAACACTTGATCTCCATAAGTCATTAAGCCGAGGGTCCGGTCCCACCAGAAGTTAGAGAAATGCTCTGAGCCTTTATGACTTGAAGGATTTAAGTACTAAAACTTATTTGTTGATGGGGAAATTAGTAAGTAAAGGGATGAAAAGAATGAAGGGGAGTTAATTAAATGAACTTGTAAACCATTGTTTTTTCTTTTTCAAATGTTCATGTACATTGAAGCATATAATCAAGCATGATAAATGTGCTTTTACCCAATTAACTTTATACTTGAAAAACGTTTCCTCTACTTACCCATTACTTACCCTACCATTTTTTCTTCATTTTATTTGGGTGCATTTAGACTAGAAGACCCTTATTATCCATTTCTTTTTAAAAATAAACTATCTACTTCTAACCTTATTTCATCCATGGGCTCAGATTAAACTTATGAGCTCCTTTTATTTTCTCTACCTATCCAGTGATCTGCCAAGATTAAATTGTTTGGTCAGATTTTATTCTCTAACTATAAACATAAAATTCAAAGCATGAAATAGTCAAGATTGAGCAGTTTGACTACCATGGGTTGTGGCATATATGACAAGCTGCACACAACCTTTATTTAATATAGTAAAGCAGTAAAATAGTAGTGGAATTTTGACTTGCACACTTTCATGATCTATTTTTTGTTTTTTGGGGTTCATATTTTTCATTTTTGATCTTTTTCTCATTCTTTTTCTCCATTGATTTTTCTTTTAGAACATACCCTCTTTACATTTTTAAAATTTTTAATATGGAAAAAATTTGGAAAAGCAAAGGTATGTACAATATTACAAGGCTCAAAGTTAGCCAATTCAAAATTATGAATCCTATCACAATAGGACTCTAACACATAGTTCCACAACAAAGACATATTAGCGGGGTCCAATAGCAATATCGACGGGGTCCAGTCGGCATATGGATAGGGTTTAGTGCAGATCGCATATCGCAATTGGCAATCGACAAAATGGTAAGTCGGGCATGTTGCAATATGCGATTAAATCATTGATAAATGTGTTTTTAGTGTTAAAGTGTCGGGTGTCATTTCTCTCTCCTCCAATAGGACATGTGGCAGGCATCGATTGGTTTTGATTAAGCCACATGGTAGTTGACGTCAGCAATGACGTGACTGTATGGTGGACATGTGGCGGGTAGCTTCGGCTGTTTCACAGGTCATAAGTGGCCCAGAAAGGGTGACACATGTCACCATTCAACGTGTGACATGTGACAAAGGATGACATCAGATCGCAATCGACGATCAGAGGATGAGGAATGTCGCTCCTTGAAATTAAAATCACTGATTGAAATACACAAATAGAGGAGCTCTGATGTGGGGGCTAGTCCATGGTTACAAAGAGCTCAAAGGAACAAGGGCTATTGATGTGTCATAGGGTTGGCGGCATGAATATATGTGTTTTATGCATTAAAACCAATGTTTGGGTCAATAGTTAACAAAGGTTTTTATAGAGCGGAGAAAGGCTAGTGAAGGTTTTTATGTGTTAAAACCTTGGCGTGGACCCTCCCCTATCACATCTCCACATGGATCAGGCCACATCAGTCATCAAAGTTTGCAATTTTTGGGACTAAAACCAAATACTACATTGTGAAATCACTGATTGTAAAGCTCCGATAAGTAAATCGACGAATTGGCTAAGAATCGACCCCCTTTCACCAAGTCCCAAAATAGTTATTAGTTGTGGTTCTATGGTTCCAAAGTATCACACATTATGTGGCGATATTTCAAAGAATCATCCCCCATCTTAGCCAAAGGGTTTAGACCCTAAAAAGGCTTTGGCCTTGAGTTCCCAGGGCACAGTAATAAAGGTTCCACCTAAGCCCCCAGGGCTAAGCGTAACACAAAGTTCATTCTCACACAATTCAACTAGAGATCAATAGGAAACACCGATTTTGTTAAAGTTACGATGTATTGGACACCGGTCTTACCCTTGGTTGCAGAGCAAAGAAATTTATTAAGGCACATCAACAAGGGTTGTTACACATTTGCAACACAATACAGAGGGGCCATTGTTTCTTATTTTTTCATCCCAAAGGCAAAGGAACCTAATAAGTTCAAGTAGAGGAACTTGATAAGCTTGAAGGGGGGTTGACAAAGAAAAATATAAATGAAACAAGGCATCTGAAGGATTTTGGATGTTTTTAACAGGATTTTTAGCATGATGGCAAACAATTTCAATTTTTTCCAAAGGCACTATTTTGAATTGCTGTGTCTAATTTTTAGGAAAAACAGTAGGTTTCTAGTTTTGTGGGTTTCCATCTATTCTAAATGGATAACTATTACACAACATTTTTCACTGTCCCTATACTTCTCATTCCTTGATCCTGGAGGACCTCTACAGTGAACCCCGGATGCTTTTCCTTCATGAAGAAACTCCCATTGTGTCCCTCTTCATGAGCATATAAATTCCCTTTTGCACCATTTCCCTTGAAACTTCTGTTTTGCCCAGTTTACAAGACCGACGCTAATGGCGTTTGTCTCCCTCGATCTAATGTGTAGAGATTAGCACTACTCCTCGCGCCGAATGGAGCGACTGAGCTATATTTCAATTACAGTCAAAGTTTCCAACTCTAGAACCTTTGTAATGGAAGTCTGGTAAATGGTTTGGCAGGATGGGGTTGAGGATGAAAGTTTGGGCTTCTTTCCCCTATAATGATGGAACTACCTCAAGGGATAAGTCCTTCTCCCATGAGAATAGGATCCATCTCCCATCCATATTTCCTATATAAACCTACCTTCTTCCCAAGCACAAGGTAGTTACAGTTTTTGGCTGAGTGCGAGTGTTATAGTTGCAGTCATAGTTTTGGTTGAGTGTTGATGCTATTTTGGTTTGGAGTAGACAAGCAAGCTATTACTAGTTGTAGCTATCTAGTTGTGTGAGGGAGAAGTGTGTTTTGGTTTGGAGTGAATCCTAAAGGGAAGAGCTTTAAAACTATTGTTGTTTGAAGCCATCGTGGAATGCCAGCATAAGTGTGTGAGAACCTGCTCTTGTTAGAGGAAGACTGCAACGTCAAGATGAATGGTTTTAATATATCTTTGATATTAATATATGCAACTATCAATTGATTTCCTACATGTTCCGTAATATTACATATTCATGGCTTAATGTTTCTTAACTTGTTAAGTAGGTTGGATCGCAATTTGTCTATTATTATGTTTGTTGTCTGTTGTTGTTTACTTGTTTTAGGAGCTTCAAGAAGGAAGCGAGAGATTTCTGGAGGGAGCAAGCGAGGACATCATCAAAAAGGATAAGTGACCAAGAGGTAGGCCCTCTTTATTGATTCTAACATAAGGAAATCTTCCATAGAATGTATCTGTTGTGGCTAGACCCATTATCGGGTTAGAGGAATTCGTTCATGTCCACCCTTATAATTTTACTTCACCAAAATAACTCATACATTTAATATGGTCATGAGATATTTTTATGATGAAATTCTATTTAAGATCTTGAAAGGTAATGTAGAAAGGGTTGTTTCGTGTGTGAAGCAAAAAGACTTTTATTCTATAGTTTCAAGGATTTTAAGTGAATAAAAGAAGGTCGAGGGTTTTTTTCCAGGGATTATCATATTAGATGTTTGTTGGTATGTGTTATCCTCTTTGTTATTAGTGTTTCTTATGTTTCCATGGTGTGAAAATAATTCTTCATGCTCAACTAAAGGAAATTTGCAGAATTGACTTTGTGCTCTACTTTGTATCAGCTGAACATTTATGTGTTTCCTTTTCTTCTAATGGAAATTTGAATTCATCCATCGCTTGATCCTCTTATTGTCACCTTTTATGTTGCACTCGTCCACTCACTACAATGAAAATTGTTAATTATCAACAAAAATGTGTATCTTCCCCCTGCTCAAAATATCAACATCATCCTTTATGCACTTAAATCATTAAATATACTGAGCCTTTTCGAAGTGGATCTTCCGTCTTTCCCATACCTTCAAGCAATAACTTAAACCTATATTTTTTATCCTCATAACTAGCCTAAAATCCGAAATACTCAGCCAATTAATTGACTGAAAAACCCTATAGAGAGTTCCCTCTCTAAAGCTAGAAGAGCTAGATTTTATCTTACCAGTAGTTTGTGGTTACCTCTGGGATCCCTTCCCTCAACCTAAAGGGGTTTATGGAGTGCTAACACCTCAGATTGAGGAAGAATATTTCTAGATAGCCTTGAAATATGATGTGATATATGATCAGTTAGATTACGTCTATATAGTCCTTCCTGATCTGTGTCAGCCTAGTGCTGCTAATGCATCAGGGGCATCTTATGTCACTGACGGTATCATTGGATCTCTTTCCCACCCTCAACGTACACCATATTCTCCACCTACTATGAGTTATGGTCAACCCCAAGGGGGGACCAGTTCTTCTTACACCTATCCCTCTCCTGATCCTCCACGTGTCAACTCTTACCAAGGTACCAACACGTCATATGCATATCCCAACCTGCATCAGATGATGATAGGGCCAACTGTTTCTCAACATACGTATTCACATGTTTTCATGAATCCTTACTATCCTTATGCACTTCCTAATGCTCCAGTCATTTTGACACCAATGTCTCAACCTCTCATGCCTCCCCCACCTTTGACACAACAACAACCACCTCCTCAAGGTCAAGTGTATGCACAACATAGTACTACCAATCCCCCAACCCAAGATGTGAAATAAGGGGAAAGGTAACAAAAAAAAATGATCTCAAGGTAACCAAGGTAAGCAAGGTCCTCAACCTAATGCCCATAAGGGTGAGCAGCCTAATCCCATGACCCAACAATAGGGTAGATAGCCCAAGTAGAAAAAGTCTGTTAGAACCAATAAACCTTGTTCCTATTGTGGTGATTTTAGAAATTATAGTCATGAATGTCCACTTTTACCTAAGATGCATCAAGTATGGAAAGCTCAAGTAGCTACTTCTTAGGGACATTTTCCCACTACTCCACCTCCTCCCCCTCCTGCTTCATCACAACTAGTTAGTGTGTACTAATCCTTTTACTTCTCAAGGATATGTGGCTTCCCAAACCATATAGATTAATACAACCACTCCACCTTCACAAATATGGCCAAAACAATTACCAGATTCTCATGATGAATTTCAAAGAATTCAACACTAAACAAGTTCACCTCCATGCTTGATCACACCAATATGACCAAATTCCGTCGAAGAAAGCCACTGAATCACAACCCAAAGTTACCATTGAGCCCCTGTGTTCACCAAATGGCACCTTACATATCCCTTTGCCTAAGGCATAGGCGCCTCCTAATATCCCCAAATGTCCATTACATAAAAATGCTGCTCCATTTAAAGCTGCCCATACCTACAACATAGTAGATGACTTGACACAATATCCTACTACCATGTCAATGATGAAAGTCCTACAGACATGTCCATCCAAACAAAAAGCTCTACTATATGCTCTAGGTGTTGTGGAACCTATTAATTATCATTTCATTGTATTTGATGTTTTTAAATTGGAACGTTGCCCCCTTCCTTCATCCGTTCCCTTTCAAATATAGGTCTCCATCAAGAACGCCATTGTTTAGCGGTGTATCATAAACGAAGGTGCCTCCACCTATGTGATGGTATCTAGTGTTTGGAATCAACTTAGTTCTCGTGACTTGTCACCATCCACTATCACTGTTCTTGCTTGTGACAGTCACCCCTCGCATCCCCTTGTTTTATATCACAACTGCCCCATAACCATTGCTAGGAAGATGATCCCGATCAATATTGAAGTCATTGATGCTCCTTTAGATTATGACATCTTGTTGGGTTGTAGTTACACCTATGCCATGTGTGCTATCACATCTACTATCTTTTGCAATATGTGCTTTCCTCACAATGGAAAAATCACCAATGTTGATTAGCTAACTTACTATGATCCTCCATCTTAGACCCCTCCCCAGAGTACTATTTCATCTATGTCTGGAAATAAGACAATTCCTACCTTTAACAATGTTTTCCCTAGAGTTTATAAATATTCCACGTTGCTTGGGGCTTACTATGGCCGACTGACTACCTCTTATGAGCCCAAGTATTCGAGTGTTATCATGATTTAAGCATCATGGGCTACTACCAAGTGGTCTGGTATGCATTCACAATTACCATCCCCTCTGCAACCCCCTAATTCATACTCAACTCATCCTTTAGGTACAATTCCTCCACGCCAATTTCCTTCTGATGGTATCTCTCCTGGTCCTTTCCAACCACAATCCATTCCCCAAGGTCTTAATAATTTAGGACCTGTTCCCCATGGACATTACCCCTCTGGTTAGATACCTTTCTCATTCCCATCACCAAGAATCTTTTCTACCCCTGTTATCGCTATGTTGAGTCTTCTTAACATCACCTTGAGGATCCCTGTATGGTACGTTGATCCTCCCACAAACACTCCTCCCAACCAACTCAAACTGTATACAATTTTGACTCTAGTTCAACTACTGTTACTTCCCTTTCCTTTGCTTTAGTTCCACAACAACCTCAACATGAAGTCACTCCTGTTGTGAAAGCATCAGGTGAGGGGAAAAATCTCAGAAAAAGGGAATCAAAGACAAGGCACCCCAAGCAATTCCTACTCCTTCTAAATCGCCAAAGGCTTCTCCTCCATGTGCTTTGTGTGACCTTGTTGGGAATACAACCAATAATTGTCTTGAACTCCCTAATATTAATAATTTGTTCTCTAATACTTTCCCTGAATCTAACATTTTTGAGGTCCATGCCAGCCTATTCGATTCCACCAAGAAAAACAAAACCTTACACATGCACCACCCTTATGCTTTGTGTGATAAGTATGGACATTACTCCCATCATTGTCCCTGTCTTGAATATTTTCAAGATACACTTCAAGTTCTTTGCGAGTTAGATTTTGAAAATAGTGATTCCACTTCCTCTCTACATGTGGATTCTAGCCCCATTGCTTTGCTGGGACAAAAGGTTTCTCAACCCACCATTATGATCCCCCCTCCTAATGTCGAAATGGAAATTACTTCTACACCCATTCTCTAACTATCATCATCCATGGGATTAACATATTGGGACTCTCTTGGAGTTTCCTATTGTGATTATTTTGAACCTTCTTTGGAGAATGCTCTGGTCTGAACATCGATAGACATCACATATACTAGTATGTAGAAATTCCTTGTAGATTCAAAATGCTTATGTAATTTGCTAAAAAATAAGGCTTGAATGTAATCTACTCATTAGCAAAAACAATTAAGAGATTGAGAAACCACAACATAAACATGAGACAAGAATCAATCACATATGCTCCGATATTTATCTAAGGGGAAATATTGCTACTCAAGGCCCCTTCCTATCTATGTTGCATTAGTCAAAAAATAGAGAAGAAATATAATGCCTTTTCAAGCCCAAACAATCTCTGCACAAGTATAAGCTATGTCACTTCCTCACAAGCTGACTTTGGCCAAAACTTATTCAATTCTGCTACCTGCCAAGATCCTATTTCCTTACGTTTTTTCCCTGAGAACTAGCCCCCTATTAACTAGGGAAATTCCCAATGCAATCCCCGCAGGCCCTTCTCTAACTACATGCACCACCTGTAGAACTCAGAAAATTATAGAACTGATAATACACTGCCATTGAAATCTAATATCAAATGTGTAAATCTAATTTAAACCATGCATGAGTGTTGGGTTGTGTTATATTCTTTCCACAACTAACCTACGTAGTGAACCGGGGGGTTTGAGGGGGGGCG
>APFE031744156.1:4631-52461 GCA_000404065.3 Pinus taeda | reverse complement strand
GTTGTTGACAGGTGCAATAGTTCTATGGTTCCTAAAAATGGAGCAGAAAATCTAGTGGTCTCTGGAGAGAAGACCTGTTGTGGCATCAAAGGCTTGGACATATTGGAGAGAAGGGCCTTCGAATACTTCATGGTAAAGGTATGGTAGAAGATATGAGTAATAGTTCTCTGGATTTTGATTTCTGTGAAAATTGTGTATATGGCAAGAAGAATCGGGTGAGTTTCCCCTCTGGTGGTAGGACGACGAAACAAATATTAGAGCTTGTGCACAGTGATGTGTTTGGACCTGTGAAAGTTCCATCACTGGGTAAGTCTGTGTACTATGTATCATTTATAGATGACTTCTCAAGGAATACATGGATATATTTCCCTAAGAAGAAATCTGAAGTCTTTGACAGGTTTAAAGAATTTAAGGCTCTGGTGGAAAATCAGACAGAGAAGAAGATAAAGGTGTTGAGGATAGATAATGGTGGAGAATTCTGCAGCAAGGAATTTGAAGAATTTTGTAGAAGTGTGGTATAGCATGGCAAAAGACTACTCCATATACACCTCAACAAAATGGAGTCGCAAAAAGAATGAACAAGACGTTGATGGAAAGGGCAAGAAGCATGCTCAGTGGTACCGGGTTAGGACATGAATTCTGGGCAGAGGCAGTGGATACTGCATGTTACTTGGTCAACAGGTCACCTTCATCAGCGTTGGAGGATAAGACTCCACAAGAAGTATGGACTGGTAAGAAACCTCTCTTTCACATCTGAGGGTATTTGTGTGATGCATATGTACATGTTCCAAAGGAGAAACGAACCAAGTTGGATAGTAAATCTGAAAAGTGCATCTTTATTGGGTATAAGGATGGTTTAAAGGGTTATAAGCTTTGGAACCCAGCCACACAGAAGGTTGTGTACAATCGAGATGTGGTGTTCAAAGAGGTGAAAGATGTTATTAAACATGAAGTCCAACCAAAGGAACCTGTGAAGATAGAGTTTGAACGAAAGCAGGAAGAATCAGACTCTGTAGCAGAGGAGGAATCAGAAGATGAAGAGCCACAAACGCCGGCTGTGAGAAGATCAACTCGAGAAAGAAGGCAACCAGAAAGGTATAGCCCATCTGCTTTCTGTTCAAACTTTGCTTTGTCTGTTACTGATGATGATCCCAGAACTGTGAAGGAAGCAGTGGATTCAGAGGATGGAAAACTCTGGAAAGAGGCCATGGTTGATGAAATGGCATCTTTGCACAAAAATGAGGCTTGGGATCTGGTGGAGTTGCCGGCTGGAAGAAAACCCATTGGCAGCAAATGGGTGTTCAAGAAGAAGACAAATGCAGAAGGGAAGGTGGAGAAATACAAAGCTCGGTTGGTAGAAAAAGGTTATTCCCAAGTGCCGGGAATTGATTTTGGTGATATTTTTTCACCTGTTGCCAAGGTAACTTCTATTAGATTACTTTTACTGTTGCTGCTGCTTTTGATTTTGAGGTAGAACAGATGGATGTGAAGACAACATTTCTTCACAGGAATTTGGAAGAGGAAATCTACATGAAGCAACCTGAAGGCTTTGCGGTGAAGGGTAAGAAAGAACTAGTATGCAAGTTAAAGAAGTCTCTGTATGGGTTTAAACAGTCACCAAGGATGTGGTATCAGAAATTTGATACATTTATATGGGGACTTGGCTTCACCAGAAGCAAAGCAAATCATTGTGTGTATTTTAAATTAATTGGTGACCATGTTATTTTCTGGTCTTGTATGTGGATGATATGTTGTTGGTTGGAAATGACAAAGAAATTATCCAGGATTTGAAGACCCAATTGTCCTCCAAATTCGACATGAAAGATCTCGGTGCTGCAAACTATATTTTGGGCATGGAAATTAAAAGAGATCGGGCAAAGAGTAAGCTCTGGTTAAACCAGAGGAAGTATGTCGAGACAATATTGCAGAGGTTTAATATGCAGGATAGTAAACTGGTGAAGGTTCCTATTCCTGTAGGCGTGAGGTTATCTGCTGAACAGTGTCCCAAGACACAAGAAGAGGAAGAGGACATGTCCCGTGTTCCATATGCAAGTGCAATCGGTAGCTTAATGTATGCAACGGTCTGTACTAGACTAGACATTGCACATGCAGTGGGAGTATTGAGCAGGCTTATGTCAAAACCAGGGAAGGAGCACTGGATAGCAGTGAAGCGGGTT
This sequence comes from Pinus taeda, assembly GCA_000404065.3. Taxonomy (NCBI): domain Eukaryota; kingdom Viridiplantae; phylum Streptophyta; class Pinopsida; order Pinales; family Pinaceae; genus Pinus; species Pinus taeda. The sequence continues at coordinate 50,284 of APFE031744156.1, read as the reverse complement.
TTTAGGTATTTGCGTGGCACTAGTGATTATGGTTTGTGCTACCAAGGAAGGCCAAGATTGGACAGAGTGTTGGATATCCATGGCTTTGTTGATGCAGACTGGGCTGGAGATCTGGATCAAAGAAGATCTACAAGTGGGTATGTGTTTAACCTATTTGGAGGTCCAGTCAGTTGGATGAGTAAGAAACAATCTGTAGTGGCACTATCAACTACAGAGGCAGAATACATGGCAGCCACTCATGCAAGCAAGGAAGCAGTTTGGTTGCAGAGATTGTGTTCAAGTATGGGGTTAGTACAGGGAGCTATAAGGATAGACTGTGACAGTGAAAGTGCAATTTTCTTGGCAAAGAACCCTGCTTATCATTCAAAGACAAAGCACATTGATGTTCAGTATCACTTTGTGAGGGATATGATAGAAGACAAAAAGGTGTTGCTGGTAAAGGTGGACACTTTGAAGAATACTGCAGATGCATTGACAAAATCTGTGAGCTCTGAGAAGTTCTCTTGGTGTAGAGAAACAATGGGTGTTTCATGGCTGGAAAAATGACTAAGCTCTCCTGTGGCCCCTTGTGGAAAGAAAACAACAAGTGGGAGATTGTTGGGTTGTGTTATATTCTTTCCACATAGTTAACAAGGGGTTTGAGGGGTACCCGTAACCCCACTTTATGGTTTTGGACCCTATGTTAGGTTGGGCAGACCCACCTATGGTTTTTGTGCATGATTTTTGCACATTTTTTTTGGACACGATGGTTTTCGGTCCATGGTTTTGGATGCGATGGTTTTCGGTCCATGGTATTGGATGCTTCGGCATGTATAAATATGTATTGTAACACTGAAAGGAACATAATGAAAAATCAAGCTGGTAGTCCCGGTTTTGGGATCCATGGGAAAATCTCTGTGCATATGTGTTTTTTATGTGTTATGCTCTCGCATTTTTTATTTTTCTGTGATTTAGAATTCATATGCAGGTAATTTTTGTACGGGGTTAAAACCTACAAAGAATACAATAAGGAAATCCCTAACTAACTTCACAACATCCTTCTTAGTTCTAGTTAAATACCAAGGTAATTAATGGGGGATAATACTTTTTTCATGTAGCCTAAACTTCCTACAAGACCCTCTCTTACTGGATTTTGACTTTGTTGCCATGCTTAATCTCACCATGGTTACATACCACAAGAGGACATATGTTCTGGGTAGCAAGTGAGCATGTGGTGAAGATGGAAAATATTAGAGGTCATGGTAGTATGAGGGAGAAAAGAATTACAAAGGGCATAAAATAGGGGTGAGAATTTTTTAATGAGATAAGGGGTGGAGTTTCAAAGAGAACTCACCAAGAAATTGAGGATAACCCAATTTAGCTTAGCAAAATTCCCAATTTCTAACATAAGAGCTTGAGTATTAGAACTAGTATCAATTAAGCTAGGAAGTTAAGGAAATAAAATTAGTTAATTGATTAGTAGAATTTGAGATGAGTTGTCAAAACTAGTTTGCAAAGGGGTCTTCCATGATCATTGAATGTTATTGCTACACCAACTTCCATGAAATTTGGGCCTTCTCAATCCTCCACTCCTATAAATAACCATGTGCCCATTAGTTCCATAATGGCACACAATTTTAGCCTTATCATGACATCAATTACAAACTTGTAGGATAGATAAGCTAGTTTGGGAATGAATGCCCTAGTCTTACCTCTCCCCCTCATTGCCATGATGTCTTGTACATCAAAATTCAGGAAGGCTTCAACCTAGCTCATATGGATGGTCATAGTGTTAACATATAACACAGGTCTCACATAGGTGCTTATTATAATTTAATTTACAAATGAGATCAATTGCCTCTTAGTTAATTAGGGACTTGACCTCTCGAAGGCCTTAGCATGTCTGATTTTATTTGATTCAACCATTCATTTTTTATTATGTTTTCCAAGCCATTGGGTTTCCTTTGCAAACATGAGAGGGAATAATATATGAGATAGACCCAACAAGCCCTAAAACTTACATTACCCCTACTGATAAATGCTAATTGACATGTGTGTGTGTGTGTGTTTAGATTTTCACCATGGAGTATCTTAGATATGGCTTGGATGAAAATTTGTGAATCTCCTATGACTAGGTTGTTGAAGTCAATTTAGATAACAAGTTGCATCCCTTTCAAAAATCCTACTAATTCATCTTTGATTTTTGTACTATTACTAGTGTGAAGAGTGATGTAGAGGATGGACCCTGTTAAATCTCTGAAAACTCCATCTAGGTGCTCATTGTCATTTAATTTCGAAATGAGACCAAATACCTCTTATTTGATAAGGGATTTGGCCTCTCCAAGGCCTTAACATGTCTGAATTTACTTTATTCACCCATTCATTTTCCATTATGTTTTCCAAGCCATTTAATTTCCTTCACATACATGGGATGGAATAATGTATGAGATAGACCTAACAAGCTCTGCTATTTACATTTTCCCTACCGATAAATGTTGATTGTTGTGTGTATGTGTGTTTATGTTGGAATTTTCAACATGGAGTATCTCGAATAGGGATTAGATGATAATTTTTGAATATCCTTTTATGACCAATTTGTTGAAGTCAATTTGGATAACAAGTTGCATTCATTTCAACAATCCTACTAATTCGTCCTTGATGTTGGTACTATTACTCGTGTGAAGAAAGATGTAGAAGATGGACCTTTTTGAATCTATAAACACTCTTGTAATCAATAACTTTTTTAGGTTTCCCTTAGAGGCACCATCAAATTTGTACTTGATAAACTAGGGGGGACATTTGGACCATGTTTCCTTGGAAGAACACTTAGGGTTGTTGATCTGTTGTATTGATGTGAATATGTTGATCCATTTGCCATGTTGATAATATTATTCTTTTATTGCCTTGAATGTTTGGCCTTCTCTGACCAAGAGACCACTATAATTGAGTCCTAAAGGTTGGATTGGTGTTATTTTTAAATTTCTTCGCCATTCTACCTTTGTTGCTTAAAGAGGCACCAATTACACTCTTTCTAGATTGACCAAAGAAAGAATTCAAAGATGATATCCAATTTTCAAGGTTTTGTATAATGCCATTTATAGAATAAATTGATTGTTGAAAAAGTATTTTCCTGTTTTCCCATAACATATTCACTTCTAGACACTCATTGAATAGGTGTTCTATGAAATTATCCTTCAAATCAACACATGTAGCAAAGGGAGGGGCATTCAAAAATCTCTTTTGATAATTTTTTCCTAGGTTAATGTTTTCTTCATACCTAAGATTTATAGGAAGGATAATATTTTTGGTAATAGCTCTAGATTATAAATCTTCAGCCAAATGACCTTTTTGTCTAGATTGTTGTACTTAGCTTCAAGGGTGTAAGCATGCTTAACTCTGAAGTTACAACCTCTATGACGCCCCCATCAAATAATGTTCTAACCTTATCTACATTTAATATTCATTGGCCTCAATAGATCATGTAAGGCTTAATTAGATTCCCTATCTAACTTAATCAACCTTTAGCACTTGATAATGTAGCATTGCTACATGATATTCTAGCTCATAGTTAAGAGGGAGGATTTAGATTGTTAGAGAGTTTCTTGAAGTCCAAATTTATTCAATTGCTACCATGCATCATCCCAAAAGAGTGCAATAGTTCCTTCTTGAACCTTCCAGAAGTAATAATTATTGATTAAGTCTTTGTTGTTCCATGTGTTATTCCATATTAGTGAACATGGGCATTCCACCTCCATAAGAATGAGTGCATTATCTGCAATGTTATTTACATAGTATGAAATTCAAAATTTTGCCTAAAATATCCTCTTTTCCTTTTAACCATCTCTACCACATTTTAGTTGCTAGTGCCCTCCCCTTGATAAAAGTATCTTTGATGCCATGTCCCCCTACCCATCTAGGGAGATAGACCTGATTTCATGTAACCAATGCCCACTTTCTTTCTTTCTTGAGGCCTCCCCATTGGAAATCCTTGTGAAGGGCCTGCATAGCCTTGATAAAGACATCACTATAACATAAAAGATATAGAGGTGTAGGGATTACATGACCGACTAATGAGTATGAGTATGATAGCTAAGAATCTAGGTGATGTTGCATTGAATGGTCAAAGGATATTAAAGAAAATATGAGGGAATTAATCAGGTTGATTATGGCACTAGATGCAAGCATGAATATTTCCAAAATTAACATGAGGGAATTGGATTCACAAATTTTAGGTGCTTCTATGAGAAAATTATCATCTACAAAATGAAATTGGGACAAGGGATCCCATGAGTCCCTCTTTCAGGGAAGTTGAAGTGATTTGTTCCTTCCCTTTCCAAATTATTAAAATACATAGACCAACGAGATGGATTTTTCTCATGTTGATCCCCTAACGTATTACCCATACGACAAGTTCTATGTGACCGAAACTCAAACTTAACAAGAGAGGATACACATTGGAATTGAGCGTGGTTTGAATTTGACAACAAATTTCTCTAAAAGGAGATCCTCAATTATTCCTAGATCAAACTCTCTCATACTCTGTCTACAGACTGGTTACATGATATAAAGAGAGCCCAAAAATTAAAATCACTAGCACCACCCTAGGAAAAATCTATACAAGGATGAGTTCTGACTTTTCTTATACTAAATTCCCTGAACAAAATTAAGAAAAGAGGCCTTGGAATATATTTTGTCTTGATAAAAATCTAGGTGTGTTGATGATCCACCACCCATTCCAAACATGCACCTATATAATCCTTATATTGCATATTGGACACTTCCATGTTAAGCTAGATAGAGTTTCCTTGTTCCTTCTTTAGTGTCGACCAATTATATCTACAAGTGCATCCACCTGCTTTCATAAACCACAAATTGTTGAGATATCCAAGTCTCAAGCCTTCACTATAATTTGACACTTCCTCCCCTTTCATATTATGTTGGTTCTTGTGTACCCTGATTGTTATTCCTTATGCAAAGAAATTAATACTTCTATAAAGCTTCCTCATGTTGTCTAGTCCATCCTCCATGCATACAAAATGAAGTATGAATCCCCATTTCTTCCCAAATTTCCTACTCATAAAAATAATAACCAGGTTCTCAGCTTATCGCCACTTAGAAGGATCGAAATTCTCTTTCCTTAAGGCAACATAATACTTAGGAAGTGTTGATAATGTTAAATTCCTTCTTTCCACCTATTGACTTGTATGCTTATCCCTTTTCCCCTTATAATTGTCATGGCCATTCCCTAGGCTTGAGGAGGTCCTCTTTGTTTCAATGGAACTTTTCATTGAAGGTAAGGTAGGGGGAATACCCCCTTACTCCTTTCCAACACAAATCCCCTTTATTCATGGTGGTGCCCAATTTTTCCATTTGGTTTGCTACAACATTTTGGTCCATTAAAACATGAAAACATTTTTTGACCAACACTAGTTGTAGATTATTTGTATTCTTTAAAAGAGCATCTAGTTGTAGAGTATTTGTATTCTTTGAAAGAGATTTCTCAACCTCAAACCTATAGGAAGAGAGCGAATGAAAGTTGGAGAACCCCAATTATTAACACTCCCTGAGCTCCGAATTTGCTCAATTAAACTAGACCTTAATACATTACATATACCTCTACTTGTGATTGTGCCCAAACCCCAAATAAATCTATATTCACCTTTTCAGAGGGATAAGTCACTCCCCTCTTATTACCACCTACTTAAATCATATCTTAATCAACATGAGTTACTATGACCTCAAAGACTTTGATGAATGCCACGTCATAAAAGTTAAAAATTTATAAACATTTTAAAATTGTTACTATAATATAATAATATATATGTGATAGAATAATAAGTATAAGTTTTGGAGTATATCCTAATTAAAAAAAGAAAAAGAAAAAGAAAAGAGGTTAAAGTTTTGGAGTATATCTTAAATAGTGCAAGACATCCTTTTAATGGGTAATATATTATATTATTATTGTTGTAATTTTAAATTTCGTTACATATTATATTATATTATTGTAATTTTAAAATTTCGTTACTTAGGATTTCATAAATTTTGGTTTTGTCAATAGGTTTTATATACATTTATTTTAATTTTAAGTGTATTTTAATTTTAAGTTATTATATGTATGAAGAGATTTTTATATTTTTTAATGATTGTTTTTAATATAAAAATTTTCACTTTTGGAAATTTGAGTTTTTTGTTTTGTTTTGTTATTTTTTTTTTTAACAGTTTCTATGTATTGAATAATCATTATTGAAATGTTTTAATTATAAGATTTTTTTTTAACAATAACTACGATATTGTATTAGTAAAATTGCATGGGTAAGATGCATTTCAAAAAAATTATCACGCTAATCATCATCAGACTCTAAAGAATGATTGCAAATTTAAAAGTATCTTGATCAAGATACAATGAAAATAGAACAAAATTTCTATAATATAACTAGCTTTATAGTCCCTAGAAAATATTCCAATATTAAGATTGCAAAACAATGCATGTAAAGAAACTTAAGATGTTGAAGCTTCTAAGCATGAGTGCCAATGTGTAAATTTCCAGGAGCAAGATCATTTAGGTATGGAAGTGGAGAAACTACCGAATCTAGGGGGCCCCTTTCTAGGTGGCTTCATGAATATTGAATCTACATGGTTTCCACTTGTTGGGATTGAAATTTTTCTTATTGGGAGCATCAAGCTCCACACTCATCTTGAAGTTGTTGGAGTGCCTATGATGCTAGAGTATAATTTCCACAAAAGTCTCAACCTACAAGGTAAGATTGGAGAAACCAATTTGGAGATTGTAGAGTGAGGAATGAATCTCCTTAGTATCCACTGCAAGTTACTATAGAGTGGCTTTAATAGTGTTGTTTTCCCTTTTCTCCATAATTCTCAACAAAATTGGGTGCCATGTTACTAGGGTTATTTGTGAGCTTGGAGCCTAGCATCCATGAGATACTATGATGAATTATGGTTGTGAAGCCAAATTGAACACCAAAATGAATGGAGGATGGATAGGATTAGCCATAACCACTAGTCCCATCGACATTGAGGTCCACTCGCATGTGTTATGGGAAGTGTAAATCTCAAAACCCTTCAGCATGGGCATTATCCCACCACTGCATCAAAACAAGTGAGGGAGGAAATCATAAGAGGAATAGGGGAGGTGGTGGATGACATCGAGGAGGGAACGATGTGTCATGTGATCATAATGAATGAGGTTAATTGAAGCCACAAAGGTCTGACCATACATGTCTTGAATTGGAGGAAGTCATCAAGGAATGTGGAGGGTGGTATCTTGTCCAACGACCTTGAGTTTCCACATTGAATTGCAAAGGAGAATTGAGAATCATATTGAGAATTATTAATGTGAAAAAATGATTAGAGGAAATGAAGGGGAATAAATGACAAAGAAGAAAAATCACCTTAAAATTGAGGATAATCTGGCATTAAATGGAACTGATGGGCCCCATCAATAGGTATATTAAAAGGCCCATTTTGCTATCCTCCAACCTAAAATTTCTTATTTTCTCACATTAATTAACATCATTTTGGGCTATAATGTGCTTAATAGGAAGACTAAAGGATGTTTGTCATACTTTGTGGCCTAATGTGGTTAATGTGCAAGAAAAAGAGCACTTTTGAGTGCATTTACTATGTAGAGGCACGTTAGAGGAAACTAGAGGGGATGTAGGAGGCTTGTCCCCTGCATTCACTCTCCTTCAACTCGACTTGATCCCTAAAATCACTTATCTACAACTTGAAGTCTATTAGCAACCAATGCACTCAAGTAATGAGGAGGATCTAAGGGAGTTAGACCCATTTTTTTCAAGATTTCAGATGCCCAACAATCCTCTTTCCAAGGAGGTTTCCCCTTAGTCATATTTGTATAAATAAACAAGCCTAAGGGCTCAATAGGATTCAAAATTTTTAGCAAGGGAAGAGCTATTAAGAGCGAAGAGCTTGAGATTGTCATTTTCATTTTCCATTGCATAATATACATGAACATTATTTTATGTCAATGAAAGTTTTGTTTTTGTCTCACATTTGAGTTTGTTTCAGAGGGGTTGAGTCCCCTTGGGTTAGGGCCCAACCTAGAGGCTTCAATCTGTCTTTGTGTATCTTATTTATGCATTAATTTTAGTAGTCGCATCTCTTTCTTTCTTAGTATAAGTTTACTTGCAAAAAATGTTGTTGTAGGTCTGATTACCACCTCTCTTGTGGGGAGTGTGGTTGAAGAGTATGTTGAAGGAAGGCAAAAACATGTGGTTATTTTCCTTTGCAGATTGTTAGACCTTAGACCAATGCTCTTTTACATACTCTGCTTTTGAATATTTATGAGTTAAATCACATTCTTCTTTAAGCTTTCATGGATGTAGGTCTAATGCATTTTGCAAGATCTATTGAATTTTGATGAATTAAAATTCAACTCATCCTTTTGTGTTATTTGGTTTCATAAAATTCAACTCATCCTTTCCTATTTAGCTAATTTTGTTGCAATTTGATCATTAGTTTGGCATTCTTTTCAAGTGTAAAAAAGGATTGTTTGTTGGTATGCAGGTACTACCAGTGGCTTGCAGGATTGACAAACTCATCCTACATTCCTCTTGGTATCATCAACCTCTTCCTTTTCGTCTCACATTATCCTCAAAACTTTGCCACCAAAACCATATTTTTGGGTCATTGAAGGACACCGTGTGCATTTTCTTTTGTGCAAGATGGGCTTATGAGAGGTGCTAGGCTTGGAAATAGCCTCATCAAACCTTTATATACCTTAATATATGCTTTCCCACCTCCATGACACATTTCCCACCCTTAGGATGCTCATGGATCTAATCCTATAGCAAAACAGGGAAATCATGTAGCATCCTGTAGCAATCTTGTAGTAGTCCTGTAGCAATCTTGTAGCAGTCTTGTAGTAGTTCTGTAGCACTGTGTGGAACTTGACCAAATTTTCTCCAAAATCTTGATTTTTGTCTTTTAGGCTTGAATAATGAACCCTAAGCTCTAAATCCATGATTAAGGAAGACCAAATACCACTTTACACCTGCCTTTTATTCACTACAACAAAATTATGCAATCAAGGTTAGAGGACAAATTTCCAAATTTGAATAATAATGATGATTTTCTTATGAAATACATATGGACTCTGTCACTAAAGCTAAGTTTCTTTGAACATAGTGATTAAAAGGGTGGCTTATTAATGCAAAGTACATTAGGCCTATTTTGTTGAATTCATGTTCCTTTAGGATTTTAGTTAGAAACATTTTTATGTCATAAGTTCAATTCATTTTCAAAGCAAATTTTCATCTTCTACAATTAGACCAATGTTCACATTCCTACAAGTAACATAGAGTTTACATTCTACCACTAGATTATTATTTCCATTTCTGCAAATAGCACAATATTTACATTCATGCAACTAGGGTTAGCCTTTACATTTGGATAAATAGTATTTTCATTGTTGAAATTAGAATAATGTTTCCATTCTTGTAATTAGAATAAAACTCTCTCTTTTCATGCAATTTCCTTCACTGAGCTAGCTGAAAAAATGGTCTTTGTATGCCTTAATATGGTCCATTACTTGAAGGTGGCATGAGTAAAACTTGACCTATGTGCATATAGCACTGTCATCTCTTAAGTTTGTACGAACCTTGGGTTGATAATTAAAGCCGGTAGCCTTGGAAGTCTCAACATTATTGTTGTGATGTCGAGGCTCATCACTTTTTGGCGCCGTTGTTGAGGAGGTGTCCAAGTAGGTGTTGTGTCTACTTAGAAGTTTCCTTTTTTTTCATGTTTTGTTTTTCATCAACATTTTTTTATTTGAAAAAGTTTAAAAAAGAGGAAAACATAGAAAAAAAACAAGTTATTTCATGCCTCGTATGAATAGGGATAATCAAGGGAAATTTCTACCAAAAACCCCCACCCCTTCAAGCAGTCAACCATCACTCTTCTTTGGTGACTATGAACTTCCCTCTCTGATGACATGGGAGTTAGAAAATCCTCTAGGTTAGCAACCTAAATATTTTGAAGAACCCATAGGGGAGGAAGAGCCTATCTCACCTATCCAAAACATGGTTGAAAAAAGAAAAAATGAGTTCTTTCATATTTGAGAGACCAATGGGGAGGCCAAAATGAAGAATATCAGCCCCACTGCCCTTCCACATTTCCATGGTCTAGTCTTTGAAGACCTTGACACATTCATGTTTGAGTTTGTAGGACCTATGCCTATACCTCCAATGAACAAAAGCTGAAGTTATTTCCCTCCACCCTCAAGGATGCAACCTTTTGCTGGTTTATGAGCCTACCTGGAGGCATCATCACTACCTAGGCACAAATGCAACAAGTCTTTAATTAAAAGTACAAGTATTAATGTAGGTTAGAGGAGACAAAAGAAGAAATCTTTAGGATGACCCTAAGGGCCATATGAGTCCTTAGAAGACTATGAGGGAAGGTTCCAACTCAACTATAAGAGGGCTAACTTTACCCTTTACGTTGAATCACTGAAGCTTGTACTTCTTTGAGGGATTAGGGATGATGTAATGGAGACCCTCAATATGTTATATGGAGGATATATTTACCAACTGACCTATGATGACATCAAGACAGTATACAAGAATCATTCTAGGGTTGTTAGGAAAAGAGGAAGGTCCAATCAAGGCCTGATCAACTCTTCTCCCTCCTCCTTGACCATCAAACATGAGACAAGGAATATTTTGGAAGACTCCAAGAGAGAAATGTTGCATAATTTTGTCTTGCAGATGGATATTATGCAGATTAAATGGAATTAAGAGGAAGAAAAAAGAGCAGTAGCCATATTTTTCCCTAGATGCACTAGGAGACATCCTGGAAATGAGTGCCCATTGAACACCATAGAGGTTTGCTCTGTCTATGAGGAGAACCATGCACTTGAAAAAAGTTCCTCTCCTCCAGGCCTAAAGGTTGTATACCAAGGGGCAAAGAATGGCTTGGAACAATTTTGCTTCATCAACCAAAGGAGGCCATAAGGCCCTCAGCCATATCAACAGAGTGTGTAGGGTGCAAATATCCTCCTTACAATCCAAATTAGAGTGCACATTTAAGCCTTGGTACCCTCCAACTCGTCCATCATGGTTCATGCCTCTACTTGTTCCTATACCCCTTAGTACCCTCCTCAGCTTGTTAGCCCACCTTTCCAGCCATATCAACCTTAGCTTCCTCAATAGGGAAACCCTTCAAAAGTATAAAGGCCTTAGGAAGCCCAACCTCCTGCCTTAATGCCTCCTCCTCAACCTCGACCACAACTACCTCAACAGGGCATGCATGGTCCATAATATCTTCCTTACAATCCAAATTAGAGTGCACCTTTCCAGCCTTGGTACCCTCCAAATCATCCATCATGGTCCATGCCTCTCCTTGATCCTATACCCCTTAGTACCCTCCTTATCTTGTTAGCCTACCTTTCCAACCATATCAACCTTAGCCTCCTTAACAGGGAAATCCTTCAAAAGTATAGAGGCTTATGGAAGCCCAACCTCTTGCCTTAATGCCTCCTCCTTAACCTCAACCACAACTACCTCATGACAACCCACCTAAGCAACCTCAAATGCCTACCCAACCTAAGCTGAACCTGAACAATAAGTAGGCACAACATGCATACAGTGGGGAAACATCTTATCCTGCTTATGTTGTGGAAATCTAGGAGATCAACCTTCATTTTGGGAAGGTAATTCTAGATGCTCACCCACCTTATCCACCTAAAGATATTGAAGAAGAGAAGGAATATATTGCCCCTCAAGCCATTATAAATCTCTATCTTGAATGGTTGGCCAAACCTAAACAACACACCCCAAAAGAGGGTAAACTTCTGGGAGAATTGAAGAATTTGTGTGTTAAGATGCCCCTTCTCTAGGCCATCAAAGATGTCCCCATTTTCAATAAGCTCATTAGGAAGGAATGTTTCAAAAGTCCCAGGAGAAGAAAAAGACATGCCCCTACTATTAATATTGTTTGGGAAGCTATATGATCTAATACTAGGGAGAGTAATCTCCCCAAGGTACTTGGATCCTGGTAGCCCAACACTGGATGTGCATAGTAATATCATGGTGGTCCCTAACACCTTTATTGACCTTGAGGTTGTAATAAATATTATGACCAAGGAAATCGTTGTAGCGGCTACAACCATCCTCCAAAATTTTTCCTTAGCTTCGTTTTGGAGCCTCCCTAACAACCATCCTTAGTAGCATGTCTTGCACTATCAAGTACATAGGCTTCATTGATTTCTCAACAGCTTCTCAACTTGTGCATGTCAGTTTTCTTTTCTCCCCTCACAGGCTGCCATTCCAAACTTGGGCTAGTTTCTGGCTGAGCAACTCCCTCAGAAAATTGTGCAATTCTAGAGGGGAACCAAACTTCCCTCCAAAAGTTGTGCAATTTTGTTGGACAAACTGCTAAGCTCCAAAATTGCGCAGAACAATTAGACAAGATTCCTTGGAAAAATTGTGCAATCTGGCCCATCACTACAACTCATCCTAGAAAAATTGCACAAATCTGCTAGCCAACCTACTAGGCTTAGAAATTGCGTTATACAATCAGACAATATTCCTTGGGAAAATTGCGCAATCTGGCCCAACATTGCAACTAACCCAAAAAAATTGCACAAATTTGGGCAGTAGTCACCTGCTCCTCCCAGAAATTGCATAATCACTCTAGGACAACCTGCCTAGCTCCTCCCAAAAATTGCGCAAATCCCTCTCTCAGTCAAGTAGGATGTTGCATGTGCCTTCAGGTTGACTAGTTCCCTCCGGGACCGAGCGAAACTGATTTGCATGCATGGGCTACTCTTCCCGAAATAGAAAAAGGTGGCATGCAAAAGGCATCCCTAGATCTAGGAATCTATTTTTAGCTATTGGAGGTTACATGCAAAGCTCATTTTAGAAACCTCTCGCTAAGTGTCGCTTTTTCCTATATTTGTGAAATGCGCATCATAACCTGGATCTTATCAGAACTCATGAATCAGATGCTACAGAGCTCATTCCTCACATCAACCTTGCAGCTATGACATGCCACATTGCATGGAGGAGTCTTTGACACTTTCAACTTAGCTGTTTCAAGGTAAGTCTGCTTTTCATGTATTACATTGTGTTTCTTTCATTTTTGTGTTTTGTTTTGTGTGAGTGTTGTCTGGTTTATTTCAATGAGATCTTGCTATTGTTTTAATGTATGTTAGCTTGTAGAAGCACCATTTTAGTTTTCGTTCGCATCTCACTGTTGCCACATGCATGACACTATTTTGCACCAATGGTTGCCGTTGCGGCGACTCGCTTCACACACATGCATGTTTTCTCATTTTCTAAATCTTGCACTTACTGTTTGCATGTATGATCATTCACTCTTGTTTACACTCAGTTTCACCATGCATTCAAACTTCTCATGTTTTCAGTCGTTCGTCGGCGGGTCTTGACTACCTTAGCTCAGACCTTGCCTTACCCAGCTAGAATTGCACATTTTTGGAAGTGAATGCTATACCTTCCCTTCATAAATTGTGTAAGTCTAGCCCAACACTGACCTTTAGGCTTGCATTGCACAATTCTAGGAGGAAGTGCCTTGCTGGCCCCTGAAATTGCGCAATGCAGTTTGTTAGTTTTCATGTCACTGCTAACTGAACTTGCACATTACGCAGTTTCAGTCCTCAGTTGGCTAGGATGACTGTGCATTGTGTAGTTCCAGCAGTTAGTCAACGTCCCGATAGCCCAGACTATGATTTGTGTAGTTCTATTAGTCTGTCTCCCAACCTCCCGGTAAAAATTGCGCAATCTTCACAGTCAGTCACATAGGTATGTTGCATGTTAGTCCTCCAGTTTGTTTTGATTTTCCACTAAAAGATTGGTTGTCATGAGTGTTTCTATGTCTCTAGGTATAATATGTGTTCGTCTACCTCTCAACATCACAGGTACAATGGGTCCAGGAGAGCAGAGTTGAAGACACCGTTCAAAGCACAACTAGGGATGCAGTCGATCAAATGTCTATGAACTTGCCTATCTATGAAGACATCAATTTGTTCATAGAAAAGGATAGCAAGATGAAATGGTAGCGGTGTCATAGCGAGTAACACCATCAGCAGCAGAAGAAGGTAGCACATCTGCATGCGACAAATGCAAGAGGAAGGTTTTTGGCAGCGTAGAGGTAGAACAAAGTTGCGAGCTAAGCAGATCCAGTTGTGATGAAAGTAGCTTTGGTGATTGAGGCTATGAGGTGATAGCGTGACAAGAGAATCGAGTGAAGGCAGAGAGAGAAACAAAGAAGGAGTTATAGGCATTGAAGCAAAAAATCAAGGAAGAACAGGAGTTGCATAGATAACAGAAGGAGTTGCAGTAGGAACATAGACAACAAGAGGTGCAACATGCACAGACTGATGAAATTGTGCCCATACAGGTTATGGAACCATCTAGCAGCTGGCATGGAGTAGATAGAGTGAGTAGTGTTGTTGATCGCATGCAAGGGTATTCAGGAGCATGGATGCCATTGTGTGCATGCATGAGATCCCACCCATTTGGCACACTCATTGAAGCGAAGACAGGAAGAAAGTCCGACTGGAGCTTAACATGTATTTTGACAAATTGATGTGCATGGTCACAACACACACTTGGAGATCAACACAAACACTATGCATCAGTATGTTGTTGGTCTAGCTACACTCAAGACGATGAGGCACATGTTATCAGATGAGTTGGATGGAGGAGCCATATCAGTGTACCCAGATGAAACGGAGGCAAGAATTCGCCTTCAGTAGGATGTCACCATTGTGCGCATGGACACCATCACGGACGGCCAAGCTTGGCATCAGTCGCCACCATCAGTCATCATAAGGATGTCGAAGAGTTGGTCTTACCACAACTGTCCAAGTGTTAGGAATAGCTTGCTCAAGCCTATTTTGTCTCACATGGGTACATGTGCAAATTGTATGTAACATCTTGGAGATTGGAAGTCCAAGTGTCGATAGTTGAATGTAACAGTCATAGAGTAGTTGAAGAGTCATGAGGGTAGGTGAACAGTCACAAAGGGGAATGTTAACTTATTGTAAGGACTTTTGGTCAACCAAGCTTCCGATAGGAGTATCTTTGAGAAATCTTAGAGAGTATTGTAACGAGCCTTGGCTTCTCTACAGTGTAGAGCTAGTACATCTCTTTGGAGGAGCAAGCGAGAATGACTTTAATGTTCCACTATTGGGACTAGTGGTTGGTCATGGTTGTACTATATGATTGGAAATTCACTTTTAATATAAAAGAGCCAACACATTTCATGCATATGTTGTTATTGTATCTCAGCTGACTTGTTTACTCTAATGATATATGTATCTGTTTACTTATGCATGTATGTATAGACTCTTTCTATATAAGTATGTATGGATATGAGATGTGGTATTGGTTTAACCATCACTTTGGATTGTTAGCTTACTTGCTTTCTAGTTTGTGATGCATCTTTGCTCGTGTGTTCCCTTCCAAGCCACATGCTTGCAGAGGTTTCCAAGGGGCGCATTCACCTCACTTTCCATGTGTTAGAACCGTTCATGCACCTTCCTTGGCTTTCTGTGCATGCCACACCCTTGCTACTAATAAGCACATCTTACTTGCCTCTGCATGTAACTGTGGTCAAGGTGATACCGTACGGCCCACTGTTGGGACTCCTACACCAAATGGTTTGAGGTCTAGTTGGGACTTCTTACTGGGGAGATCCCCTGGCATGTTGGTGGGTCCAGCACCATTAACATTTTGGCGCTAGAAGGAGGCCAGATGACACGCTGAGTTCTCATCATCTGTTTTGAGTATTTGCACATCTATCATGGAGTTTGCTATAGTTCACCCTCTGAAATGTCTGTCCAATGGACATATCTTTCATGTCGAGAGGGAGTTATGGGATCAATTTTCACAAATCATGTATGATGGTGAAGGTGAAGTGGCCTAGCCTGAGCACTTAGATGACTTCCATGTGCTGATGGAGGGTGTGGAAGATTTTAATGAAACAAAGGTAAGTTCGCTACTCACACACACACTTCGCGACCACCCATTGAAATGGTGTGGTACACTACCTCATAACTTCGTGCACTCATTCAAGGAGTTCAGTGATCTAATCGAATATGTTTTTCACCATTTTGATCCTGAAGTACTTGATAAAAAATTTGTTAAATAAAAAAAAGGCCCCACACGAATCACCTATGGATTATTCAGAGTGCTTTCATTTATTCATGTTTCAATCCCCAAAAAATCAGATGAAATTCCAGTATCTCATGGACAGTTTTGAATATTGCCTTACTAAGTTTGTCAATCCCAAGAAGAAGTTAAGCTCAAGCCCTTATGGAGTATTCATACTACTTTCGTCTATTCATGTTTCAATCCCCAAAAAATTAGATGAAATTCCAGTATCTCATGGACAAGTTTGAATATTTCCTTACCAAATTTGTCAATCCCAAGAAGAAGTTAAGCTCAAGCAGCTCTTAGCATACTTCGGTGATGGAGCTGCACAATGATAGATGGACACGGTCACTTTCACAAGTGACTGTCCACCGTCCCCTCATCAAACAACTCCACCACCGTAGAGTGATGTGGGAGAACATGTAGACAAATATGTTCAACTGTCACATCCTCCCAACATCACTTCTCTCAATTTTCACGCAGACTTGGTTGTGAATCCCATGGGTTTTCACATGTATTTCATTCCTCAACCTCTGTCTTTGTATTTTTATGATCCTCCAGATTGCACTATCTTGTTTTCTTCCACTCTGGACTCTACACCTGTTGTGAATGAGGATCAAGCCATTGACGAATTTGGTGTTGCACAACCAACCTGCCCTGCCATTCATAAAGAGTATGACTGAGAGACTGAACATCAACATGTGGTGAAGGATGATTCCCTTCTGTTCGCACCTCCTCCATTTTTTCCTGACATCTTTCGTGACTCTGCCATCCTTGATTTTGCATGTGTATCTCTGTCTATGGATGCACCCATTGTTGATCATTCGTGGAACACACCGGATGTTTGTCCATCATCCGACAACGGAGAGGACAAATCATTTGTTGAAGATCCACTTGATTTTTCATCTTCTTTTTTCGAAAACACAGAGGGTGAACATTCTTGCTTCTCATCTACCCCTCTATGCGATTCATCAAATCATGAGGATGCCAACAAGCATCCTGAATTTTCTAATCTTGGTCGTCGTGATCTCTCAACTTCTTCATTTGATCACGATGTTGATTTGATCATCGTTAATCTATCTAAGACACCAATCTATGATGATCTATCTGTCAACGAAGTTGAAACCCCACAGGCTATCGAGGCACTTCAGCCCGAGCTGATGGTTATGTCAAGCCCCCGTTGTCCTGAGGTTCGCTTCACTTCTGATCATGAAAATTTTGAAACATGCAAGGCTCCTCATCACTCATCTGTATGCATTGAAGTACAATCTAACACTCAGATTTCACTTCCTCCACTCGAACTACACGATCCCATTGCTCATTCATTGGAGGAATATTACACAGCAAGCACATGTGCACGGCATGAGTTATATTTGTTTCTTTCATTTGATTGCATGTCCCAGTCAAGAGTGTGCATATGCTTAACATCTACACGTAGTGTCACACCGCACCATGGTAAGTCCATAGGCCACATGTCATGCACTTGCACTCACTTATGTTCTGTGGACGCATTTAAACCTGAAGTGTGTTTGGCTTCACTATTATATCTTTCATGTTTGTTGGTTCGTATAAATGCGTTGTTCACAAACCATGCCTTCACCAACATGGGTTGACCAATGCGTCAGTGGCTGCATTGGAAGTATCACTTCACGTGAGCAGACCCATGCACCGTTAGCTTAGGAGTAGGAGTAGTGTTTGATTTACCTTCTTTGGTTGTATGCATGTTTTCTTTATTACCTTTGTGTTTTCTTGCTTTCTTGTTTGTTTTTTGACTCGCTTTTATTACACATTTACTTCTGCTTTTTAAATTGTTTTCTAGTTTGTTTGCTTGTTTGCATTCGTAGGTCAGTTTCACATGGACCGTGCACAACTCTTGAAACAAGTTGGGTAAAGTAAAAGAGGACTTGTGCAGTTGTAAATACTTGGTTATCTGTCGTCTTGCCTCTATATGAAGAACTTGTTATCTTCAGTCCATGATCCTTCAATGGAAGATATGTATTATTCGAAGTGAACCTTAGTGAAAATGCAACGGTTGCGCGCTCACTGATGTCGCCTACTCTAGTCGATTGTTTTTGGGTTAATCCTTGTCAGCTTAGTCAAGTAGAGTAAGGTGAGGGGGAAAACATTAATAAGCACGTCAGAGATATATATAAACTACTTCTCTGAAGGAAAAACCTTACTCTTCCACCTCTGAAATGAATAAGTGCTATGCACAATTACGAAAAATGAAAAAATGAAAATGGGAAAAAATTTCAAAAAAATGAAAAAGGCGAAAGAAGAGAAAGGCTTCTTGTGCAGAGAGGCGATGCAAGAAACTCCATTGGGGTACTAACTAGGCTTGCTAGCAGTGGAGCAATGCTTATGTTCCTATGTGACACCGTTGGGGTACTGTCTAGGCCTACTGGGAGCGGAGCAACACCAGAGATGAACATAAAACTTTGATGACCATAAAGCTTGTGCACCAATATACCCCTCATCCCCAATCGAAACAACTGTGGTTGCTTGGCTTGGAATGTGTGACAACCAACCAAGAAATTGGTAGATGCTACATCTTACAATCAAGCAAGTGAAAAAACCAAGATGAACAGAGAACTGAACAATACTTCCAGAGGTGTTAGACTTGATTTTCACGAATAAATTCCATTTAGAGAGTTGGAGTTCTACCAGTTTGTCACCAAGTGTTGTAGTGGCTACAACCACCCTCCAAAATTTTTCCCTAGCTTTGTTTTGGAGACTCCTTACCAACCATCATTAGCAACATGCCTTGCATTGTCAAGTACATAGGCTTCATTGATTTCTCAGCAGCTTGCTAGCCTGTGCATGTCAGTTTGCTTCACTCCCCTCATAGTTTGCCATTTCAGGCTTGGGCTAGTTGCTGGTTGAGCAGCTCCCTCAGAAAATTGCACAATTCTGGAGGAGAACCAACCTTCCCCCCAGGAATTGCACAAATCTGTTAGACAAACTTATGAGCTCCAAAATTGCACAGAACAGTCAGACAAGCTTCCTTGCGCAAACCTTCTAGCTAGCCCGTTGAGCTCAGAAATTGCGCAATATAGTCAGACAATCTTCCTTGGGAAAAATTCACAATCTGGCCCAACACTATAGCTCAGCCCAGAAATTTCGCAATTCTAGGCAGTAATCACCTACTCTACCCAGAAATTGCACAATCCCTCTGGGACAACCAACCCAGCTCCTCCTAGAAATTGCGCAAATCCCTCTCTCAATCAAGAAGGCTATTGCATGCGCCTGCAGGTTGACCAGTTCCCTCCGCGACCAAGTGAAATTGATTTGCATGCATGGGTTTCTCTTCCTGAAATAGGAAAAGGCAATATGCAAAAGGCATCCCTAGATCTAGGGATCTATTTTTATCTGCTGGAGGTTACATGCAAAGCTCATTTTAGAAACCTCTCGCCAAGTGTCACTTTTTCCTAGACTTTGTGGCATGTGCATCATAACCTTTATCTTATCAGAACTCATGAACCATACACTGTAGAGCTAATTCCTCACATCGACCTTGCGGCTCTGACATCCCATATTGCATCGAGGAGTCTTCGTCACTTTCAACTTAGTTGTTTCAGGGTAAGTCTTATTTTAATGTATTGCACTGCATTTATGTCACTTTTTGTGTTTCACTTTGTGTGAGTGTTGTGTGCCTAATTTCAATGAGCGTTTGTTGTTTCTTTAATGTATGTTAGCTTGTAGAAGCACTGTTTCAATTTTCGTTCGCATCTCACTGCTGTTGCATCATGACACTATTTTTCACTAACGGTTGCCATTATGATGACCTGCTTCACGCACATGCATGTTTTCCCATTTTCTGAATCCTGCACTTACTATTTGCATGTATGATCATTCACGCTTGTTTACACTCAGTTTCACCATGCATTCAAACTTCTCATGTTTTCAGTCGCCCATCGACGGGTTTGGACTGCCTTGGCCCAGACCTTGCCTTGCCTGACTAACATTGTGCATTTCTAGAAGTGAAGGCTCTACCTTCCCTCCAAAAATTGCACAAGTCTAGCCTATCATGACCTCTAGGCTTGCATTGCACAATTCTTGGAGGCAGTGCCTTGCTGGCCCCAGAAAATGCGCAATGCAGTTTGGTAGTTTGCATGTCACTACTGACTAAACTTGTGCATTGCACAGTTTTAGTCCTCACCAAGCCAGGCTAGACTGTGCATTGTGCAGTTCCAACAATTAGTTAGCCTCCAGATAAAAATTGCGCAATCTTCATAGACAGTCAAACAGGTATGTTTCATGCCAATCCTCTAGTTTTTTTATTTTTTATTTTTTATTTTCGACTGATAGATTGCTTGTCATGAGAATTTCTATGTATCTAGGTATCACAGGTGTTCGTCTGCCTCTTAGCAACACTGGTACAATGGCTTCCAAGAGAGAAAAGTCGAATACAGAGAAAATTCGAATACAGTGTTCAGATCATAACTGGGGATGCAGTCGATCAAGTGTCTATGAACTTGCCTATCAATGAAGACATCAAGTTGTTCATGGACAAGGAGAGCAAGATGAAATGGCAGTGGTTTCACAACAAGCAACACCATCAGTAGCAACAGAAGGTAGCACACCTGCATGCGACAAATGCAAGAAGAAGGTTGTTGGTAGTGTAGAAGTGGAACAAAGTTGTGAGCTCAAGCATATCCACTTGTGATGAAAGCAAATTTGGAGATTGAGGTTATGAGACGACAACGCAATAAGAGAATCATGCGAAGGTAGAAAGATAAACAGAGAAGGAGTTATAGGAGCTGAAGTAGAAAATCAAGGAAAAATAGGAGTTGCACAGACAACAGAAGGAGTTGCAGCGAGAATAGGCACAACAGGAGACACAACATGCACAGATTGATGAAGCTGTGCCCATACAGATTATGGACCCATCTAATAGCTGGCATGGACCAGATAGGGTGAGTAGCTATCGATCACATGCAAGGGTATTCAGGAGCATGGATTTCATTTTGCGCATGCATGCGATCCCACCCATTTGGCACACTCACTGAAGCGAAGAGAAGAAGCAAGTCCAACAGGAGCTGAACATGTATTTCGACAAGTTGATTTGCATGGTCACCAACACACACCCGGAGATCAACATAGACACTATGCATTAGTATGTTGTTGGTTTAGTTTTACTTAAGATGAAGAGGTGCATGTTATCAGACGAGTTAGACAGAGGAGCCATATCAGTGTACCTGGATGCAATGGAGGCAAGAGTTTTCTTTCAGCAGGATGTCACCATTGAGCACACGGCCACCATCATGGATGACCAATCTTGGCATCAATTTTCCACCTCTAGTCATCGCAAGTATGTCGAAGAGTTGGTCTTACCACAACTGTTCGAGTGTTATTTATAGCTTGCATGGGTTTCTCAAGCCTATTTTGTCTCACATGGGTACATGTGTAGATTGTATGTAACGTCTTGTAAAGTGGAAGTCTAAGTGTCAATAGTTGAATGTAACAGTCATATATTAGTTGAAGAGTCATGAGGGACGGTGAACAATCACAAAGGGGAATGTCAAGGGTCACCCCAACCTTTTCTATTTATAGTACCTCATAACTCATTGTAAGGACTTTTGGTCAGCCAAGCTTCCGATAGGAGTATCTTAGAGAAATCTTGGAGAGTATTGTAACCAGCCTTGGCTTATACACAATGCAGAGCTAGTACATCTCTTTGGAGGAGCAGGCGGCAGTGACTGTAACATTCCACTACCAGGACTAGTGGTTGGTCATGGTTGTACTATATGATTGGAACTTTCACTTTTAATATAACAGAGCCAACATGTTTCATGCATATGTTGTTATTGTATCTTAGTTGACTTGTTTAATCTAATGATATATGTATCTGTTTACTTACGCATGTATGTATAAACTCTTTTTGTATAAGTATGTATGAATATTAATGAGATGTGTTATTGGTTTAACCATCACTTTGGATTGTTAGCTTACTTTCTTTCCATTTTATGATGCATCTTCACTCATGTGTTCCCTTCCAAGCTACATACCTGAAGAGGTTTCCAAGGGGCGCACTCACCTCACTTTTTGTGTGTTAGAACTGTTCATGCACCTTTCTTGGCTTGCTGCTCATGTCACACCCTTACTATGAACAAGGAAATCTTACTTGCCTCTACGCACAACCGTGGTCAAGACGATACTGTACGACCCATTGTTGGGACTCCTACACCAAACAGTCTAAGGTCTAATTGGGACTTCTTACCGAGGAAATCCCCTAACATGTTGGTGGGTCCAACACCGTCAAGAGAAACCATGCCAAAGATCAACCTCCAAGGACCCTTGAGGAAGACCACTACAATGTTGTAGCTTGTGGATAGATCCATAGTATCCCCTAAAGGAGTTATTGAGGATGCGATGGTCTCTCTCGACCCCTGGGAGTATCCCACATATTTCCTTGTCCTTCAACCCAAAACCAAGTTTAATGGTTACCCTCTCATACTACGGAGACCTTGGTTGGCCACTATTGATGCTTGCATTAGTTGCAGGGTTGGGAACATGACGATTAATAATGGGAATCTCTAAAAGAAACTTGTATTATACCCCCCTACTCAACCCTCTTTTGAGCATGCCTTATCCTTGTGGATAGAGGACGAGGAAGAAAAATACCTCTATCAGTCATCCTTATACCCATTTTGTACATTAGATATTGTTGTAAGAAGTAAGAAACTAGATGATGACAACCTTATTGACCACTTATTAAGGAATCAACCTCCCATTTCCATGGAAATTGATGAACCACTGGAATATTCCTTAGAGCAACTTGAAAACAATCCATGGACCAATCTGTGCTTTGCTGATTCTGATCTAGATCATGGCTAAGTTTTGGAAATCATCCCATCCAAAACTCTAAAAATAAACCCCTCCCTCTCAGTCGAGCAAGAAGATAAATTATGCAATGTGCCAAGGCAACATCTTGATGCCTTTGCTTGGGCATATAAGGAAATGAAAGGGATGCATACCTCAATTTTTACTCATTTATATACATCAAGGAGGGATGAAAACATATGTGCCAACCATAGATGAGGATGAATTCTGCCCTTAAGGATATTGTAAAAGAATAATTGCAAAAGCCGTTGGATGAAGGGTTCATATACCCCATTTCAGATAGTGAGTGGGTGTTCCCTCTTGTCATAATACCCAATAAAAATGGGAAGTGGAGGATTTATGTTGATTATATAGAACTTGACAAGGCTATAAAGAAGGACCATTTTCGTCTACCTTTCATTGGTCAAGTCCTAGATGGTCTTCTAGGGAAGAAATTATTTTCCTTCCTAGATGGATTTAGTCGGTACAACTAGACTTAGATCAACCCATAGGACCGAGATAAAACCACATTCACATGTCCATGGGGGACCTTTTCTTATAGGTTCCTCCCATTTTCTTTTTGTAATGCCCCTGCTACTTTTCAGAGGGCAGTTTTGAGTGTCTTTGCTGACCTTGTGCATGAAACTGTTGAGATATACAAGGATGATTTCACCCCTTATGGGAGTGATTTTCAGGAAGCTCTCTCTAATCTATGTAAAGTTTTAAGAAAATTTGTTGAGATGAATCTTTCATTAAGTCTCGAGAAATGTGAAATTTCTTATGAATGCAGGGATTGTCCTAGGCCATTTCATATCTAAGGAGGGAATCCAGGGTGACCCCAACAAAGTTGCCATCCTTAAAAGGGTCCCTACCCCTTAAAAACCAAAGGGATGTTAGAAGCTTCATTGGATTGGCTAGATATTAACAAAGATTCATCAAGGACATCAGTAAATTGGCCTCATCCCTATTTGGATTGTTCACTAAAGATTCAAACTTTTGTTGGAAAAGCAAGTACCCAAAGACATTTGAAATAATGAAAGAAAAGTTGACCACTACACCAATCCTTAGAGGCCCCAATTGGGCATTTCCTTTCCACACCCAGATAGATACATCAGATAAAGATGTAGGATAATCCTTAAGACAAGCGGAAGACAAATTTCCCTATGCTATATACTTCATTAACAAGAACCTTTCTAAAGCTGAACTAAACTATATAGCCACTGAAAAATAACTCCTAGTTTTGGTGCACTCTTTGAATAAATTTAGGAACTATATCACTGGATATCAATTCTTCATCCATACAGATCATGCAACCATAAAATATTTAGTGAATAAACTTGATTTCAATGCTAGGATCAATAGATCGTTTTTATTATTGCAACAATTTGATCTAACTATTGTTGATAAGCCAGGGAAAGAGAATGTGGTTGCATATTTTTTTGTCAATACTAACCTTTCCTACAGGAAAAAAGGAGATGTAGATGATCAACTTCCAGATGAGCACTTATTTTCCATCTTAGTGCTATCTCCTTGGTTTTCTAATATAAAAATTTACTTGGTTGTTGGGAGGTTCGCTCGTGATATATCCTCCAAGGAGAAGAGCAAGATTGTTAGGAAGAGTGCCCCTTTCACATGGATTGGGGGAAATCTATTAAAGTTGGGGCCAATTCATATTTTGAGAAGGTGTGTAAGAGAGGAGGAGGTCTTTGATATCCTCTTATCATGTCATTATGGAACTCTGGGGGCCATTTTGCTGCTAAGAGGACAACCTTAAAAGTTCTACAAGATGGATACTACTAGCCTACTCAACCTCAAAATGCAACGAGATACACTGCTAAATGTGATAAGTGCTAAAAGATGGGAAATCCTACACCCAAGGATGAAATGCACCTACAACCTCAAGTGACTCTGGAGCCATTTGAGAAATGGGGCATGGATTTCATTGGGCCTACTGATCTCCCATATGGGAAAAAGAGTTATATCATTGTGTGCATTGATTACTTGACCAAGTGGGATGAAATAAAGTTGGTGAAAGCAACAACTGAGACGAAAGTGGATCAATTTCTAAGTGAGAACATTTTCTACAAGTTTGAATTTCTAAGGGAGTTTGTCACTGATAAAGGAGCTTAGTTTACTTCAAATATAATTGAAAGCATCATGGAGCAACACCATATCAAACATAGGAAATCCACTTCCTATCACCCTCAAAAAAATGGTCAAGTGGAGGTCACAAATTAGAGCCTTGGAGAAAATTTTGACCAAAGTTGTCAGCAACAACATAAGGGACTGGGTAGACTAATTTGTAGAGGCCACTTGGGCCTACAATACCACTTGTAAGACCACCACTGGATTCATCCCATTGGAGTTAGTTTATGGGAATAAATCCCTGTTTTCCATTGAATTTGATTAGAACACCTTGAGGATGGCAACATAGTTGGAATTGGACATCACTACAGCTCAGCAAGAAAGGCTACTCCAGCTCAATAGTTTGGATGAGTTCAAATTGCAGGCTTTCATGCATATTGAGGTAGTCCAAATACAGAGGAAGATTTGGCACGATAAAATCATTAGGGAAATAACCTTCCAAGAGGGTGATTGGGCCCTTCTGTATGATTCAAGGTTCAATTATTTAAAATGGAAAATGATGACAGGGTGGTTGGGCCCCTATCTAGTGGAAAAATGTTATAAGAATAGGTTTTTCCAAATAAGAACAATTGATGAGGAAGGAATACCATTTCTTGTTATGGTTACTGGTTAAAGTTATATAAGAAGCCCATGTTAAAGGAGCATTTCACTAGTTCAATAAGAAAGGAGTTGAATGTAATTGGGGGCCTCACAATCCTTAGTTCCTACAACCTCTTCTAAACAAAAGAAGGCAAAGAAAAAGAAAAAGAAAATACAAAAAAAAATTAAGAAAAAGAAAAGATAAAATAAAAGGCTTAGGTGAAAACCTCCATGAGGCACCTAAGGTGAACTCTAGGGTTGAAAACCTCCATGAGGCAACCTAAGGGTAGAAAAAAGAGAAAAATAAATGAAAAGATCCCTATGTGAAAACCTCCTTTGAGGCACTTGGGGCAGGCCTACAGATTGAAAACTCTTTAGAGGTAGCTTGCAAGTATAAAAAAATAAAATAAAAAAGATAAAAAAAAATGAAAAAGAGAGAAAGAGAAAGCAACAGAGAGGTAAAGGATCCCTTTCACTAGTTCTAGTAACAAGTTTTGTAAGGTTCCAGTCACTATCAAGGGGACAACAATCGAAGGAAGCAAGGTTCCACATCCCAATTTTCCAACTCCCAAGCTATCCTCCTACATGTCCTTCATCATTCCACTCATCTCCCTACACTCCTCCATAAGCAAGCAACCCATCTCACTCAATTCTTCCTCATTCCTACAACGCTACATGATTGTTCTGAATTGCTACAAGATTGACCATAATTGCTACAGGATTGTGATAAACTTAAGGAGAGGGGTCATATCTCATGTTTTCCTTCGGGCAAGGAGAAGGGAAGTCCACCAAAACTCCATCATCTTTCATCCACACAATCTAACCATTTTTCCATTCAAATCTTCGTCTCTATTCATGAATAAACTCCATTTCCACCCTTTCTTCCATATTTTTCATCACCATAAAAGTTTCCGGCTTCTATCAATGGGACCACCATGAATAATCAGAGCTTCTAAATGCATTTCATGAAGGATGTTGTGATTTTGGAAGGGTTTTTGTGGATGCTACAAGGAAGGATCCAATCTTGTAGTACCCTGCACAAACCCTAGAGAACCATAGTCAAAGACACTTGACAACACCATAATGAAGATTGGGCTATGCCAAATCATTGAGAGGCCATCCTTGAGATCTTGGGAAGCCACACTACTCTTGAGGAGAAACTACAGGGCCACTGATCACCTCCAACAATAGAATATTGATCCATCACCTGTAGAACCTTCATCAATAGACTTCACTCAATCATGCACCTATCAAAGGATCTCCATAAAATATTACATTCAGAGATAGGACCAGTGCATGAAACAACCAACATGAAAGATAACACCTCCAAATACCAATATATCAATCACAATCTTGAAGCAACAGGAAGGTGTTGAAGAAGCTTGAAAGTCACCAGGTAGGCTCAGGTATGACACTCCTCGCCTCTTCCTTTAAGTCCATAATGGCTCAAAAGTGTCTTTAATAAATGAGGAATTAAGTTTATAGGTTGGAGGTGGCTAGTAAACTTGGCCACCCTTGAATAGTTAAAGTGCAGTTAACTCACCCTTCCATGCAATGTGGAAAAGTAAAAATGAGAGGGTGATAATTACGAGGAGTGGTACCAATGGTCCAAAAAAGGAAATATGTGTATGGTAGGTAGGGGCCAGCTTACAAACTGCATTGAGCCCACTACCACAAGAGGAAATAAAAATGTTAGGCTCAATTTCATTTGCACCGAGAAGCTCATTCCCAAAATAGTTAGAGAGGCTCACTAAGATATCGAGAGTTGAGCTAGCTATGACCACGGGTCCCCTAGGGTGCTATAGATAAGCTACAGGGTTGGCTAGAAAGCACTACAGGATCAGAGGTAGTTACTTCAAGTTCACAGAATTTTCTACAGGATTGCAAAAGAGTGCTACAAGATCGGTCCAAGAGGTGAAAGAGGGTTCAAATCAACAAGAATTTTCCTCCAAACCTGCACAACCTTGAAGAAATCATCTATGAAAGGGTAAGTAGCATTTTCTCCTCACCTTCCATGGTAAAAAATATGAAATAATTTGGTTGTAATTTTTCTTGTACAGACATCCTGTAGCAAACCCTTGCATATTTGAATTTCTCTTAAATTTTTTTTTTTTCATATGAGGGAGGCAAGGTGGTAGCATAGGTAGTTTACTTGAATTTTGGCATATAATTCTCCCTCCTCTGACCAGAAGAAGATTACCAACTTTCTCACCCCTATCTTGAAACCCTAGGTTGCTCAGAACATAACCCTTCACAAAAAAAATATTTGAGAAAACTTGAGAGAGAAGCATTAGGAAACATGGGAGGGGGTTTCAATAGAAGGGAGCCCATAGACACTAACATAATCCATCAACACCCTCTTGTCAAAGATATCCTAAGCCATAAATGGATGTGGTTATTTGAAAAATTAAAGGGGTATGATGATGAAATAACCCATGAATTTTCCATGGCCCTTCACTCTCAAGGGGAAGACAGTGCCACCATTGTTGTAAGGGGAATTGCCATCTATTTGAAAGAAGATATCATTGGAAGAGTCACCACCATTCCTTTAGAAGTTATATGGGGTAAAGAAGCTAGGACAAAAGCCATCACAACTAAGAAAAAGAAACGCCAGTTGAAGACAAGAATGGAGTTTTAGAAGGGAGAGCCTTCCTTACCCTTAGGATGAAGTGTACTATAACATCCTAAAATACATATCTTGTGAAGGAAGGTTGAATGTTGTGTATTCCTATCAATTTAGACTAGTCTATGAGTTGATGTTGCAAACAAAGTTACCCATCCCAAGTAGGCTCAATATTCCACATTTTCTCTTTCAGTCCATGATTGAAATGAGCCAAAGGATGAGAGAAGGGAAGCACCAATACATTGCCCATCATGGCCTCAAAAGGATTATTTTTATGAGTGCCTTAAGTCACCTCAGGAGCCCTATGCTATGGACTAATTTTGTGGACATGGATAAGGAGGCCTTCATCGAGACACAAGCCCAAAATCTAATAGAACATGAAGAGGCCACCAAATCTAGCATTGATAAGGAAGACAATGAACAAGAATAAGAATAAGAGGTTGAAGAGAAGGAAGAGGAATTTGAAGAAGAAGTTGGAAAAGAGAGAAAGGAAAAGGAAGGGAAAATAGAGGAAACAAAAGAGACTCTTGGGGAGCCCTCTAGACCTCAAAAGAAGAGAAAACAAGAGCAATAGGTAAGCCTCTCAGGAGGGGATGCAGAACAAGACGTGGTTGCCACCCTAGAAACCCTTAGCACACCCATCAAACCTAAAAGGGTTTAGCCTAAGTAGTGCCCCTTATACTTCGAAAGGAGGAAAAGCACTAGGATCAAACTAGGGAAGCCTCATCCTCCTTCAACAGTCCCAATCACAATTGAGGAATTTGTTAACCACTGAGACGGATAATTGGGATGAGGAAAAAGAAAAATTGAGGAAGTAATCTCCCTCAAATCCAAGGGAAAGAAACCTGAGACATACCAAAGAATATATTTTCTACAAGATAAGGATAAACTTTTATAGGAATGGAAAAAAAAACCCTAGGAGAGAGAAGGAGGTCCACAAGGACTCCAAGAACCTGATCCACAACCTGATCTTGATCCTATTACAGGTTTGTTGAAGCAAGAATAATTATACTCAAAAAGTTTGCAATTCCCCTCCTATTTGAGTCAGAAAAGGAGAGAAGTAGAACTCACAAGTGGATGCATATTTCCAAATCAAAGAAGGTGGAGAATGTAGGATTCATGGAGGAAAAGATGCAGCGAACGAGTAAGGAAATGGATAAATTGAGGCTAAAAGAATCAATCATGGCGGAGCAACTGCAGTTAGAAAGTCAAAGGTTAAGAGATAAACTATAGGAAAAAGAGGCACAACTTGCCACCATGGAAATCTTGTCCACGGAGGCCATCTAGTGTAGACAACCATCCAAATCATATGCCATCTTACTCAAATAATAATGAATACAAGTGAAAATCAAGATATTGACACACTATGTATCTCTCCCATTTCAGAATTATAGGAAGTTCATTGACTTTTTCCAACAAGAAAACATTGAAGACATGGCCAAATTAGCTGAATTTTACATGCACAACATGATCCTCACAGACTTGAACTTTTGGGACCCCAATTCAAGGTTGGGAGATGCACAATTGATGGCCCTATCCTCTTGGCTTGTCTATGAGGAAGCAAGGGTTGAGGAAGTGAAGAAAGTTATGACCAAGGAATCAAGTGAGCCTCTATATATCAGAGAAAAACTAATAAGTCACAAGGATGTCATAAGGAACCATAGCCTCATCTATGCAGACCCTAAACTAGCCCCTTTCTACCTGGAGAAGAAAGAGAAAGCCATCCTTCATTTTGAAATTATTTTTAGGCTTTTGGGGATTGAGAGTTTGCAAGATTTCCAGAGGAGATGGCATGCTCTGACCCATAGTCTACAGATCAAGGAATACCACTCTCATAAGAGGTTGAGGAATGCCCTCGAAAGGACCCCACTCTATGAGAGAATTGTTCAAAGATTGAAGATCAATTGGATATGGATAAATATCAGTCCTCCCTTTCTATTAGGTTTATAGGAGAGAAGAGATCAAGCAGAGGAACAAAGGGAGTGGGCAAACATAGAGGAAAATGTAGGTTTTTATCTACAAGCAGGCACACCATCTAAGGTTCCTTGGGATGTTAGAGAGGCCACCAGGGCCATGCATGAGCTACAAATCAATGAGTAAGTTTCTCAGAGGGTGAGAAACACTTTCAGCAGGGAGTTGATGATGGGCCCATCAATAGGTGTATTAAAAGGCCCATTGCGCTATCCTCCAACCTATAATTTCTTCTTTTATCACATTAATTAACATCTTTTGGGATATAATGTGCTTAATAGGAAGACTAAAGGATGTTTGTCATACTTCATGGCCTAATGTGCAGGAAAAATAACACTTTTGAGTGAATTTACTATGTAGAGGCACGTTGGAGGAAACTAGAGGGGATGTAGGGGGCTTGTCCCTTGCATTTACTCTCCTTCAACTCGACTTGATTCTTAAAATCACTCATCTGCAACTCGAAGTCTACTAGCAGCTAATGCACTTAAGTAATTGCGAGGAACTAAGGGAGCTAGATCCACTTTTTTTGAGATTTTGGAGGGAAGCAATCCTCTTTCCAAGGAGGCTTCCCCTTAGTCATTTTTTTATAAATAAATAAGCATAAGGGTTCAATACGATTCAATTTTTTGAACAAGGGAAGAGCTGCTAAGAGCTAAGAGCTTGAGACTGTCATTTTCATTTTCCTTTGCATTATGTACTTGAAATTTATTTTATGTCAATAAAAGTTTTGTTGTTGTCTCACATCTGAGTTTGTTTTAGAGGGCTGAGTCCCCTTGGGTTAGGGCCCAACCTAGAGGCTCCAGTCTCTCTTTGTGTATCTTATTTATGCATTATCTTTAGTAGCAACATCTCTTTCTTTCTTAGTAGTAGTTTACTTGCAAAATTTGTTGTTGCAAGTTTGGTTACCACCTATCTTGTCGGGAGTGTGGTTGCAGAGTATATAGTAGCAAGCCAAAAATATGTGGTTATTTTCCTTTGCATATTGTTAAATCTTAGACCAATGCTCTTTTACATACTCCGTTTTTGCATATTTATGAGTTAAATCACATTATTAGTTAAGATTTCATGGATGTAGGTTAGATGCATGCTGCAATATAGATTGAATTTTGATGAAATAAAATTCAGCTAATCCTTTTGTGTTATTTGGTTTCATAAAATTCATATCATCCTTTCTTATTTAGTTCATTTTGCTGCAATATGATCATTAGTTTGGCATTATTTTTCATATGAAAAAAGGGATCTTTTTTGGTTTGCAGGTACTACCAGTTGCTTGCAGGGTTGACTCACTAATCCTACATTCCTCTTGGCATCATCAATGTCTTCCTTTTCATTTCACATTTCCCTCAAAACTTTGCCACCGAAATTGTATTTCTAGGTCATTGAAGGACACCGTTGCATTTTTTTTTTTATGCAAGATGGGCTTATGAGAGGTTCTAGGCTTGGAAAATGCCTCATATAGCCTTCATAGACCTTCATCTACCCTTTCCCACCTTTAGGACACATTTTCCACCCTCATGATGCTCATAGATCAAATCCTGTAGAAAAACAGGGTAAACTTGTAGCATCTTGTAGCAATCGTGTAGTAGTCTTGTAACATCTTGTAGCACCATGTGAACTTCACCATATTTGATCCAAAAGCTTTATTTTTGTCTCTTATTCTTGAATAATGACCCTTAAGTTCTGAATCCAAGATTGAGGAGGACCAAAGACCACTTTAAACATGCCTTTTCTTCACTACAACACAATTATGCAATTAGGGTTGGAGGGCAAATTTCCAAATTTGAATAGTAATGATGATTATCTTATGAAATTCACATGGAATCTGTCACTAAAGCTAAATTTCTTTGAACAAAGTGATTAAAAGGGTGGTTTATTAATGCAAAGTAGATCAGGCTTGTTTTATTGAATTCATGTTCCTTTAGGATTTCAGTTAGAAGCATTGTTATTTCATAAATTCATTTCCTTTTCAAAGCAACTTTTCACCTTCTACAATTAGACAAATGTTCACATTCTTGCAAGTAGCATAGAGTTTACATTATGCAAGTAGATTAGTATTTTCATTTCTGCAAATATCACAATCTTTAGATTCCTGCAACTAGAGTTAGCCTTTACATTTGGATAAATAACATTTTCATTGTTGCAAGTAGAAAAATGTTTCCATTACTGTAATCAGAATAGAACTTTCTCTTTTCATGCAATTTCCTTCCTTGAGCTAGCTGAAAAAGTGGTCTTTGTATGCCTTATTTTGGTGCATTGCTTGAAGGTGGCATGAGTAGAAATTGACCTACTGTGCATATAACATTGTCACCTCTTAAGTTTGTATGAACCCTAGGTTGATAATTAAAGTTGGTATCCTTCGGAGTCTCAACCATCTTGTTGTGATATCAAGGCTCATTAGGAACAATGCCTAGCTAGAGGTGTTTTCTAATATTCTTGGAATCCCCTAAAATGGTGAGATTGAAGATGTTGAGAGGGGAGGTCAACCTATGTCTATGACATAGATCATATGCTTTAGCTTGATTGTTTGTGGATATTCCTAGGTTCCAAGAACAAGCTAATTCAATATTCCCTAAATATGATAAAAGGAAACAAAGGGGAATAAGTGAAGGAGAGAAAAAATGCATTGAAAAATCGAGGAAAATCGAGCATCAGAAGAAACATAGCCCAAACAGAGGTGTCTTATAGTATTCTTGGAATCCCCTACAATGATGAGATCGAGGATGTTGAGAGGGGAGTCCAAGTTAAGCTCAAGATACAAGACATAGGATCTATCTTGATTGTTTGAAGTTATTAGGCTAGGTTATAAGAATGAGTTAATTCAATATTTCCTCTAGGTCATAGAGCACCCCTCTGACACCTACCACCACGTTAACCATAATATTTTTTTTTTTTACTTTCAATTGATATATTGCATTACTTTGATATTTGAATTTTGTTTTGTTTTGTAATTAATATTATATTTATAAACGAAATTGAAATACTTTTTGTTTATTACACTGTAAGGCATTCCCTTTGAGAAGAACTTCCTTCTGCTCACCTATCATCACTTTGCACCTTTGGATTATATGTTAGATGATTGAAGGATTAAGCCGCTCGATCATCACAAGTGAAAGTAGTTGGAAGGAACCATCTAAAGATCTTGATAACATACATAGCATAGTTTCTTTGCTTAGTGTTTGGAGATTTAGGGCTTTTATCTCTCTATAGTTCTCCATGCACAAGGCAGATGCCTATTTGGAATGACGACTTCTCTATTTAGAACTAGTCACTCTATCTGATATCCTATGTGGAGCTTGCTTCAAAATATTTGGTATGTCTTCTTCAATTGTGTAAAATAAATGCATTTTATGAAAAAATCGATAAAGAAAATTAAAATCACTGTCTTCTTAGAAGAACAATTCAATAATTTTGTTATACCTTAGAAAAAAATTATATATTTTTCAAAAAAATGTAAACACTAATAATAACTTGACCTTTTCAGCGGAATAAATTATACCTAAAAGGGACATGTATCAAGGATCCTCCTTTTAGAGACATGTCTTCAATTGTTCTTTGAACAAATGGTAAAATAAGAGGTAAAATATCTTATTGTTCATGCCAAAGCTGTTTTTATAAATCTTCAAAATGATTCCAACAAGAATTATTATTATTATTTATTTATTTTATTTTTATTTTATTTATTTATTTTTTTTTTTTGGAATATTTGCATGAAAAATAGACTGGTATATCCAATGAAGCTTCTTGCAGAAGTGGGGAAATGTTGGCTTTGTGGGCCCTGATCCAGGTTCAACATTAGTTAGCCAAACAAATCCCTACACTACTGGCCCTTTCGGCATTAGCGCGCAGACCGATGTCTTACCTGAAGCAGAATGGGGGGATGCTGGAACCAAGTTTCCACACCCTGAGATGGTCGTGATGTTAGTTAATACCCTTTGCCCCTACTTTCGCGTAATTCGCTAAGCCTTAGGGCTTTGTCAGTCTGCCCTTTATTCCGCCTTTCAGTACCTCCATGAAGGTGTATGATTGCCCTTCGTGCAACCCTAACCCGTGGTCCAAGTACTTTCGCGTAGCTATGACAATGTATTGTATAGGTTCCCAAGTTATCCCAAGTGTTTTACTTATCTTACTAATAAATCACAGTTAGCGCTGCGTAAACTGATACCCTTACTTGCGTTCAATTAATTGATACAATCACATATATTCGTGCATCAAATAAACATTGTAAATTAAACCCAAAACACAATATAATCAGATGCATTAACATGAACTAAATACACAATAATTGTAGAATACTTCTCTTTATTGATATCTTCCAGTTTAATACAGACTCTATCCGCCCTACTCACACAGCTGTAGGGTTCCGAGCACTCATCTGCGGACTTCCACCCTAGGCCTCTGTGCACTCAGCTGCAGAGACTCTACCTATGCTAAGACCTGAGAACACTTAGACTTCTCTACCCTACTTCGCTACTTTCTTCCTTCCTTCTTCTTACTTAAATATTTAGAGTTTACTTACTTAGCAACTTTTTAAACAATCCCATGGTCCGTGGACCATGGGTGGATCTTTATAACTGACTTTACACATTACAAAATAAGGGAGGACAACCCTTTATGACTCTTGACACCTTCGCGCTCCGCAACCACAAAATGCAGAGACTTTACAACTTTATTACAAAATTATCCCAAAACATGGGCTTTTAGTCCCAAAAATGCTCTTAGGGGAACACGTTCCCAACAGGAAATCACTATAAAATATTTGAAAATTTATTTCACATATCTATGTAATTGAGATATTAACTCAACTATTGGAGCCTATCTATTACTTTTCCCCGTTCATTTTTCGTAAAATTTTATGAATGTAATTTAATGATTTCATATGGTAGTCCCATATCAATTACATAATTTACATATGCCTTCAAGTTTGAGAAACACGAAATTCAAGGCAGGGCTACATTCCCATGGATTACACGGATCTTCAACACCATTGACACTACCAAAAACTTATTGAACTTTGGATAGGTAAAAAATGTTTTTAAATAGTTGGTTAATTTACTACAACACTTTTTCCAGAAGAATAATTTATTGCATAGTTTGATGAGGCTTTAAATTTTCCTGGAAAGAATGGAAATTTTGGCACACGACATAGTTTAGTGAGGCTTTAAATTTGCTTGGAAAAAATGGAAAATTTGGCACTATTTTGATAAAATATAGTAGAAATATTTGGAAGAATAATTTATCTCATAATTTAATGAGGCTTTAAATTTGCCTGGAAAAAATGGAAATTTTGGCACACAACATAGTTTAATGAGGCTTTAAATTTGCCTAAAAAAATGGAAATTCTGGCAGTATTTTGATAAAATCTAGGAGAAGTATTTGGAAATCTAGATTACTAGTACTTAAGCTTTATTGGGTGTCTAAGAGTTTTTGATGGTGCTGAATCCATATTCACCATCATAAACATGATTCAAGCACTCCTACACTCAAATTAAAAAAAGAAAAAAAGAAAAAAAGAAAAAAAGTTGGATTTCCACAATTTTTGGCTTTCTGGGTAAATTTGATGCCCGGGTAGACAACTATAATGCTTTGCAACAATTATGTCTTTCGTCTTGTAATCATGCAGAGAAGCTACCTGATTCTTATCTATTCATTGTTCTAGTTCTAGAAATTATATTCGACATCTTACATACATGAGGCAACAATAACAATGTTTGTTTTTCCAGAGAAAAAAATCGAACTTTTTATTAAAATAAAAAGTTACATAGTATATGCATTAAGAATTCAATTTGGCTGTATGAAAAAACATCATACATCCCGCAGTATACAGTCCTACCTAAAAGCAGAAGAAGAAAGTGCCGCTCCTATTATCCAGAGTGCAGCACACAAAAAAACCAGCTGGCCTAAGTCTTCCTGTCCTTCTTCTTCTCCACTTTTCGCCAACCATCCATGTTGTGAGTGGAGTCAATAATGCAAGCTGGTTTTCCACTGTGTTTGTTGGTTGTTCCTTATCAGAATCCGATCCTTCAGGACTGTGACTTCGTTTATTACCACTTATTTCCGGCTGGAGTTCTTGTTCCTTTTCCTCATTAATCTCCTTATCCTTATTATCCTGATATTTATCCTTTGTTGTATTATGTCCTTCTTGCTTTGCTGTCTTTGCCTTATTAAATGCAACATCTATGTTCTGCCATCCTTTCGGCTTCCTTTGTTGTTGCTTGCTCTTGTTGAGGTTTGGACATGCATTGTACAGATGACCTGATTGTTGGCATCCTCGACATCTGAAAGCTGTATTCTCATAGTCCAAAGGTTGTTTCCACTATGTGTTATTGAAGTTCAGGATTATGCTTTCAGGTAGTCCTCGACTGAGATCTACCTCGACACATATTCTGGCAAAAGTAAATATTCCTTTTATATGTCTCTCTCCGTCTATCTTTAACATTCTCCCCAAGGTATTTCCAATAGCTATTAGCGCCTTTGAATGCCAAAAATGTAAAGGAAGGTTATGCATCCTAACCCATACTGGCATCCTTGATACCACCATGGTGTTGGCATCAAAATTAGGAAACCAAGGGGTAATAAAAAGTCTAGCACTACCCCAGAACCATGGCCCTTGGTTGAGAACTGTTTCCCTTTATTCTTCTGTGTGAAAACATACTATAAAGAACCCTTTAGGTTATAGGTAGATTTGGCATTTATTTGTCCAAACCGAGTGGATCCATTGATATAATGCATCAGTTCTAGGCCAAAAGCCATTGAATCTACAAATAATCGCATTTTTTTGTAGATATGAATATATATTATTTACCTCTGGTATATCGATGGAGATAGATGGGCTCTCCAGCATTTGGTCTACAATGTACTGCCCCGGAGGTTCAGTGACAGCTGTGGGTTCTTTCCCTTTGCCCTTCATTGCTTCCTTAAAAGACCCTTTGCTATGCATGCTAGTTCCAGCGCTTTCGGCACCTCCTCATAATCTCATATTGAGAATGATTGTAGAGCCTGACTTGATGTTGTATTCTTGCATGGTTCAACATTCCTGCAGTGATCTGCCCTCATTTAATAGGTGTTGTACCTCAGCCGGGTAGCCAATCTGATCGGCGATGTTGTTCTTCAAATCTGAAACCTTGTCGCTGTCATAAGTCCATATCACTATTGTGTTTCCTCTTGGCGTCTTTACAAAGATTTGAAAGCCGACCCTAGCAATCTGGGCGAGATGCTCCAGACCTGTCAGCGCCCTGGCTGTCTTCTCCAGATCTGCATTCTTGTTCCCTTCGATTCTAGTGATTTCCTTCTCCATGAGATCCGGATCTTTCTCTTGTTCCAGTTCCGGGCATAAGCAAACTAAATCAGATCTATGGTGTAAGGCTTTATCACGGCTCCAAGCTTCCTTCCACCAAAATGCGAGCATTAATGAGGTGTCAAGGGTTGTGGCTGCTCCTTTGTCCTTTGCTGGGAGCACACTGATGTTCGTCCGAGGCTCTTCTTCAAACCTTGTTCTAATGCTGCCTTTCACTATCCCGTTCTAGATATTGGAAACACAGATCGACCAGGATTTAGGGGATTTAGTCGCGTCCTTCCTGTGGTGAGAACCATCCGTGGAGAATAATACGTATGCTGTATCAGATCTAAATCTGAACACAATCCATAACGCGAGATCTGATCGCCCGGCTGCAACAAAGCATCGATCTGATCTTGAGGATCTCCCTTTCTCGGTTTGCAGAGTGTCTGCAACAGTGATCGCCGCAGGAGCCCTTTCAACCCTGACTTGTACACCATAAATCCAATGCGCTGGTGAACGATCATGGCGGATGAAGATTTCTTGAGGGCTGCGTTCTGAGCCCGATCTTCTCCCTTCCTTGGATTGCAGAGAGGCGACGTCGAATATCACCCGTCTTGAAACCCTAGCCATTTCCCGCAGCTCTCTTCCTTAATCTTTCCTTCAGATGACCAACAAATTAAAAGAAAAATAAGTATGAATTATCGTGATGTGCAAATGATAGTTCCAATGTTTGTTTCGATGAAAATGTTGGAAAATAACTGTGTACACATGGAAATATTTCTCATGCAATCTTTTAAGATCTCCTATTAACTTAATTGTGTTTTTCCAACGTATTGATATGTCTCCATTTCTAGAATTTTGTTCATACGCAGTTGAAAAAATAGATACACTAGTTTATGAGCATATATGATGTGTAGGAGGGACATGTTTCAAATAGTTTTACTGTTCTTCCATCGTTCAAAGGGCGTCACATTTGTAAATTTGTGTTACATTTGAACATATTTGTAAATTTACCAATATTTTTGTGTAAATGTTATGACAATCAAACAAACATAAATGTTATGAAAATCAATCAAACATAAATGTTATGATAACAAGATTTGTATGCATTTATTATCATGAGATTAATATTCTCCAGGTAGTTATGGAGGCTTACCCAAGCGCATGGCTTAACATTTGATTTATGGAGTTTTCCCAAGCACATGGCTTCTCATTTGCACACTTATGAATAGAAAACACTGATTTTGTATTTGCTTAATGATTCAATAAGCATAGTTATCACCGCACATGTATTGCTATAAATTTGGAGGATTCGAATATGTAATCTTATGTATATAAAATTTCATTATTATAATTTTTGCAACTTTATTTCCTCTTTGCAATAGTTAGTTTTTAAGCGAGCATGATTTAGGTTTGTATCCAGACTATAAGGGTTTCTGCTTAGCTCACTGTCACTTCCCCTGGCCCGATTTTGAATGTCTTATTGAGCCCTTTAAGGTCATTATTTCTTTGTGCAGCTTTAGGTACAATTGAAGATTCTTCTCGGGTGCTGCTTTCATGGGTGAATAAATTGGGTTATTTATTGAGACAAGTTGATAATTTATCAATGAAATTAAATTTAAAAACTAAGCCCTGAACTAAACATACAATTTAATCAATATGAAAAGTATATTACCTTATAAATAATTATTTATATGAATTAACAATAAAAATTCACCGTAAATTTCTTTAAACCAACAATTTTATCAATTTTATACCTATTATATTACATAGGCTAAATTTGTATCTGCATGTCAAACATATTCTCAAATGGAAATATTCTATACGCTAAATTTGTATTTGCATGTCAAACATATTCTCAAATGGAAAATATGGTTTGCAGATGTCAAATTACAAATCTCGATGAAATATTTTATTTAGTTAATTAGAAATATTAATATGCATAATGCCAGAAAAGTTTATCCTCATAATGCATGATTGAACACTGTACACAACTTCTTGTTCCTCTAGATGTTGAACCCTACTTACACTTAACGAACTATTCTTAAATTCCTCCATTTTCTCTCTTCTTGTAACGAAATTGACATGACGTTGCCTAGAAGTTTAAAGAAGTTGAAATGAGACTAAGTTGATTGATTTAAATATTTATGAGAGCAACTTACTAAATATATTGATTTAATTTAAAATTTTGAAAATAATGAAATAATAAAAAATTGTTAAATAAATCTCTAATTTTTTTCCCCTTGGAAAAATCGTAATTTTCATTATTTAAGGAAAACTACATGTTGTAGATGTTGTTCGCATATGCAGCATATGAGGCTATGTGCTTGTCAAGTAGAGGAATACAAAATATAAGCTCTCCGCGCAGGGAGGCTCTGCCTTTATTAGTGTTAATATAAGGTTATAAAAAAAATACTTTACTCAGAGAGTATGTATGTCTGTAAATATCACTGGTAATATATAAACATGAAAATTTTAACATATAACAAAAAAAATAGGCTCCTACTGAGCCTATATTGTATGGTCTAGGAAAGGGCGATGGTAATACTGGTAGTGTGCTCCATCCCTCTGCTCCTGTATCAACCATGTGTCATGTGGCTTGACCGCTGCCTCCTTGGATAGCATATCGGAAAGTGAGTTGCGTTCCCTGTGTATATGACGACAAGAAAAGTTGTCCAAAAAGGAGATGAGTCTATGGGCCTCATCCAGGATAGGCCTCAGAGTGTAAGCATAACAGTTTGATGTTTTATTAATCCAATTGCATACAATTTTTGAGTCCCCAAAAAGTTGTGGATTCATGCAATGTTTTTCTAAATCAAACTGAATGAGTTGTTTGGAAGTGATGAGCTCTGCAAAATTGTTTGTGCCCCCTCCAAGCCCCACACCTTGCTTCTTGTGCAGATCCATCAAAAAAATCCCATGGCTGGGTGTGGTCAATGTTTTACGGGACAATATGTCTAGGGGGAGGATTGCCATCACCTTCAGGAATGTTGTTATAATCTGCCAGAAGTCAGACAGAGATGGAGGGCCAGTGAGGAACGATATCCTAAAAAATGAGGTGGTTATGAGCAATCTAGATTTCCGAGCATATAAGGAGCGGAAGGTTTTTGGCCTTTGTCAGGGTTGCAGATGTCCACCATGTGGTCCAAGCTTCTCTGGCAGACAAGCCTCGCCATGTGCACTAAGAGGGGATTTTTGAGAGGACAGATATCCAAAGGTCTATAGTGATAAGGAAGGTGAGGAAGAGGTGATCCGCAGATCCTGAGCTGTCTTTACATAAGCTGCACCAAAAAGGTCCATGTTGTCCTCTCTTCATAAGATTGTCTCCTGTGGGAGTCTTTTTTTTCAAAATTGACCACATGAGTAGTCTGGTTCTAGGGGGTGCTTTGAGTTTCCACATGATTTTCTGCCATAGTTCTATAGGCGGAGGTCTATGAATGCTTGCTAAATAGAGGTATCCCTCTTTGGGAGAGTACCACCCATTTTTTTCATGTGCCAAAATAATCTCATCCTCCCCTTCTACTATTCTAATGTGTGATTTGGTTAAGGCAGCTGTGTAGTCCACCCAATATTGATGACACTGTTGAGGAATGTGCGGACTGCGGGCATATTTCCAAGCTTGGTAGAGAAAGTTGGATCGATCCATGTTAGTAATGTGGTTGATGTGAGTAATGCCAGAGTTGGCAAGGAGGAGCTTGAGTTCTTCTGGTAGCTTTTAGGCGTTACCACACCCAATCCATGGGTCTAGCCTGATGCAAACATATGTTCCTGCTTGTATTCTCCAAGTGAGTCCATCTCGGATGAGTGGCATGAGTTTAGCACTACTTCCAGATGACTGAGATCCCTATTTTATTCCAGCTCGTCTATCTGAGCCAGTCCATAAGATTTAGGGGAGCGATGTACTTAGAGTAAGCCACCATAGTCCAAAGTCTATTTGTTGTGATCAGTTGCCATCCTAACTTGGTCGCCAGAGCAAAGGAGAAATATTCTAGTTTTTTTATGCCCCACCCTTCCCATTTCTTTGGGAGGGCAAGCAGATCCCATTTTTCCCATGCAAAAATCCTCCATATTTGTTTTTCTTTCCAGAGGAACCTGCAACAGAGAGTTTGTATTCTAGTAAGGATTCCTCTAGGTATCCAAGATAGGGACATCTTGTACACTGAGGTGGCTTCAAGTACAACTTTGATGAGAACTAATCTTCCGGCCCTGATACTTATGGTACCAAATATTTTGTCTTCTTTCTAGCTTTGAGATTGACCATGTCCAGTCAGCTATTTTGTAGCCATGGGGCTTCAACCTGTACCCCAGATATCTGAGTCCATTCTCCAACTGTAAAAGGGTGAAGGGGAACTAGTGAAGAGAAAATTGGATCTCATGTGGGGTGAAACCAATAGCTGTAATGGTGGATTTAGAATTGTTGATGACCATGCTTGTTGCAATTTGAAAAAGGGAGATGGTGTTTTGTAAGGTAGTCAAGTCCCCACTTCCACCATTAAAGAAGATCAACACATCATCCACGAAGAGTAAATGATTTATTATGCATATGTCAAAAATCTTGATTCCCATGAGTCTTCCTCTGTGGTGCATATCTTTTATAAGTCTACTAATCCCCTCCATAACCAACAAAAATAACAAAGGGGATAGGGGGCACCCTTGCTTGAGGCCTCTTTCAGAGTGAAAGAAAGGTGTTGCCACTCCATTGACCAAGACACTAAAGGATATGTTTGTGATGCAACACATGATCCATTTTATAAACTCATATGGGAATCCTAAATGAGTTAGGAGAATTTGGAGATATATCCAACTTAGTCGATCAAAAGCCTTTGAGAGGTCTACCTTTATGATCATACCTTTAATCTTCTTCGTCTGGATGGAGTGCATCACTTCTTGAGTAGTACCAACCGCTTCATGAATATGACGATCCCGGAGGAAGGCAAATTGTTCTGAGGAGATGTGGGTGGAGAGAATGTGTCAGAGACGGTTTGCTATGACTTTCTAAATCTCTAAATTTAGATACTAGAATTTTGATTTTAATTTTAGAAGTAAAATACTATAAATATATATTTAATTTGATTTTAATGAGTTTTTATTTTCATGAAATATTTTCCAATTCATGGAAGTGTACTAATTTCAGATGTAAAATATTATAAATATATGTTTAATTTGATTAATGAATAATTTTTCATCAAAATATCTTCTCACATAAAAATGTTTATGCAAATATTTTCAAATCAATTTAATTTATAATTTTAGATGTAAAATATTATAAAAATATTAATAATGGTAATTCCGTCTTAAGGCATTCCCCTTTGAGAAGAACTTCCCTATTGTCCACTTTCATCACTCTTCACCTTTTGATTATATGTTAGACAATTGAAGGATGTTAAGTCATTTGATCATCACTGGTGAAAGTAGTTAGGAGGAATGGTCTCGAGATCTTGATAATCTACTTCTTTGCTTCATGTTTGGAGCTTTAGGGTTTTTGAATACAAGATCTGCCAAACACATGCCCTCAATAAAGGTTTATTTGCATAACTACTTCCTTTCCTATCCTTATCAAAGACCTGTGTTTGTGACTAAAAAGATTGCAATGTTTTAGATTTCCTTTTTAGATATATATTACAATGCTCACATTCCCAATGTTTAATTTGTCATCTCTGTTTCTACAGGTGGCTGGAGTTGTAGGCAAGGCCTTGGCAATCATGGAGCTCATTCTTTCATCTCACAAACACATGCTTGGAGACCCCTTGCTAAAGGTTGATTTTCATAATTGCTTCCTTTCCCATCCTTATCGAAGACCTGTGTTTGTGACTAAAAGATGTGCTGGAAATTAAGGAAATTTATACTATACCTGGGTTGACCTACTTCAGTGGAACTTGTTTTCTAATTAAGAGTTTACTTTTTGTTGAAAACGCTTACCAATAGAGAGTGATGTTGTGTTTCTATGTAGGGTGTGTGTTTATGAAAGGTGTATCTATGTATATCATTAAGACTAAATAATCCATTTCTTATGGTAGTGCCAAATATATTATTTATCTTCCAATATGATTTGGAAAGCATTTGGAATTGTAAGCATGGACTACTATGAAGGTATTTTGGAGCTTTTAATGAAACTTTATCAACATTATGTGAATAGTTAGTTGCATATCCACATTGAACCTGCATATCCCTTCTTACATTGAATATGACATTCTAATGGCTGGAATGATAAAGTATCTTTTATGTAGATTTGATTTTAATATCTGATATTGAATAAAAATTCTATGAGTGATGTTTTTTGACTTCAGGAGAGAAGTTGTTTAATACATTTATGGATTTCAGTGTGTTTGTATTTAGCATTCTTGCATTTTGTTCTTTTTGAGTTCTTATCCGACCTTGTGTTTAGTGTCTTTGTATTTAGTAGACTTTGTATTCAATATATGCTTCTTCACCTCTGCTCATTCACATTTCCACCTCATAATGGCTTCCCTCAGAGGTTGTTCTATCTTAGGAAGATATTGATTGTCCATAGTTGCACTCACTTGATGCCTATTTCTGCAGTTTTTCTTAAAAATTCTTTATTGTCATGCTCCTTTAACTACATATATT
The DNA here is from genome assembly GCA_000404065.3 of Pinus taeda. NCBI lineage: Eukaryota > Viridiplantae > Streptophyta > Pinopsida > Pinales > Pinaceae > Pinus > Pinus taeda. Next base: position 6,147 of record APFE031744156.1, on the reverse strand, counting down.
ACTCTTTTGTTAATTATGAAGCTCATATTTATAAATTTTGTTGACATTTTAGCTTGCTTAATGATGATTGTTTGGTTGCTGCAACTGCTACATGTTCTTCCATTGCGTTGTTGGTTTGTGACTTCCTCATTTATTTGGTATGTTAAAGATTAGAGTATTATCATTGTAGGTTGGGATTTGCTCACTTAATCTAGGAATATTTCCCCATTTGATTAAACTTGAGATTATAGCATCTCAAATGACATCATTGGAGCTGAAAGGTCTGGTGTTTTGTCTCAGGAAGATATTGATTATCCACAACTGCAGTCACTTGATGCCTATTTCTGAAGGTTTTCTTAAAAATTCTTTATGTTCATGATCCTTTAACTACATATATTAGCCTTTTGTTTATTATGAAGCCCATAATTATAAATTTTGTTGACATTATAGCTTTCTTAATGATGATTGTTTGGCTTTTGCAACTATTGCATGTCCTTCCATTGACTTGTTTTCTTTCATGTCATCCACCTCAATTGGGCCAAAGGGGTTGTTGGCTCTACAAAGACTCTCCAATTCAACACTCTTAGATTTATCTTACACATTCTTGACAAATTTACAACCAATCATTGATTCTTGTCCCCAATTAAAGGTTACTTCAGAGACTTGAAGTTAACAGTCCTAGTTTTTTATGTATACATTCTTGATAGTTTTCTAACCTATCATTTAGTGCCTTTTTGTCACAAAATAACCACGCACTTTGTGAAGAAAGAAGCACCGCAACCACAAAGTATAATATGGTAGAAAATATTAATCTTAAGTGAAGGGAAGATTCTAATAATCGAAAAAGCCAAAGTGTTCTAGTGCACAAGAAATACCAATGAATAGTACATATTTGTAGGGTAGAATTTCAAACCTTAAAAAAGGACAAAAATCTAGGAAAATTAATCCATATGGTACTCCCCTTGGATGCTTGTGAGATAAGAAGAAAGTTATTTTAAAAAGAAACATAATATTTAGTCTTAGGAGTGAAGACCAATGAAGCATTAAGATTTTCTAGAGGTGATCACTAATTTGTATCACAATGACAAGCTCACATAAGTTGGTTGACAAATCACCACATGCAAAATTTCTGTGATCACCTTCTATGATGATTAACTAACTGTGACAATATTGCACTTGAAATTGCACATCATGAACCTTCTTCACTTATAACAACACTACCCCTCTCAATAGTTCTATCACCAAAATTGTCTTCTTGAGAAAAACATAAGGGAATCTCTGAAAGGCGATTAACATTATTTTCATCTAGATCATTGTCATGCGGAAAGAGTTATTTTTGCTGACAAAACTAACCTCCCTAGGAGTCTAAGACTCTCTAGTGACAAACAAGACAATTAAGAGCAATCCTTCTCTAACATACATTATTCTATGAGAAACCAAGTGTTTTTCGATCCTACCTCAAGTCCAACGCTTGTTGTAGCAGTCTAGCTTCGTCGATCCAGATGAGCTCCTCCTTCACTTTGAAACCTGCATACAC